>JAESVK010000822.1:779301-796505 GCA_017140935.1 Hamamelis virginiana
GTGAAACCCTTTTGAAGAAGGTGTTGGACCATAAAAGAGTCTTGTAATTACTGTTTACTTCATGAAAATTTTCAAGAAATTACTATTTACAATCCATTTCCTAGGGTCTGTTTACTTTATGAAAATTTTCACAATTTTCATTTTCTATAAAAAATTTTAAAAAATGGTTTTCATTTTCAATTTTCAAAATTTAGAGAATGCGTTTACTTTGCAAAAATGAAGAATTGTTTTTAAAAACTAAAAATAGTGAAAATGCGTTTACTAAATCATTTTCATTTTTTTTTTTAATACATTCAAACAATAATGACAATTGCTTAGAGGGATATTGCCAAGGAAAAAATTTAACTCCTTTTCTATTTTGTTTTTTTTTGTTATTTATTTATTTATTTTTTTGTGTGTGTTATATAGATAAAATTTAACTAGCATAAGTAAATTTATAATAGCATGTAGTCTAATTTTGAAAAAGAAAAAAAAAATTGATCTTCGAAATAGATGGAACATGCTACTACATAACATGATAAACTTCACATAATGTCCTCACACAATAACAAACATATCATTGTAAAATAGATCAACATCAAATACAAATTAAAAGTGTTTTCAAATTCTCTCCCAAACCGCATTTCTATCTACAACCTCGACGGTAATCCTCCCATAGTGAAGTGGCAATGTGATCTCTAACTTGAGCCATAAGGGTAGTTTGAGTTAAGTCAACTGAGATGCCCAGTTGTTCGGTCCCAACACCTTCTTCATTTTCGACTTCCATACCTTCATGCATATATTCCTCAAATAGCATATCTCGAACAGATTCCAAACGGATAAAATTATGTATCGTACAACATGCAGTGGGGAGCATTCGTTGCTGCCTAAGAGGGTAGTTTGGAATCATTTTTAGGATTGGAAATCTTGCCTAACATGGTGAAAAATTTGCTACGGGTCTGTCATGATATCAAACCCAAGTACTGATTTAATAAATAATTGGAAAAACTCAATGTTCCTGACTAATTGTGCCAGTTGAGAACACAAGGAGCAATTTCACTGTAACATTATTGGAACTAAGATAATATAAATAGAAATGTTGACCTGAACACAGGGCAATTATAATTTTAAAAAATAAAATAGATGACAAATGTTTTAGAGAAAGTTAAGGCCTTGTTTGGCCCCTAACTCTGAAAACAGTTTTTTTTGTTTTCAGAGTTCAAAAAAACTGTTTTGTCTCCCAAAATATGTTTGGCTCTGACTTATTTTCCCAAAACAAAATCTAAAAAATAGAAAACAAAACAAGTTTTAGCTTAAAAACAAAGAACAAAAAAAAGTTGTTTTAGCAGAACAAGTTTTTGTTCTAAAAAAAACACGGGCCCTTTCGAGCACGATTTCCGAATCGTCTTTCTTCATTCTTCACTGAATCGTCTTCTCCGTTCTTCCCTAGCATGATCTTCTCCGTTCACTTGAATCGTCTTTGCTCCTCCTAGCACGAAGATACTACTTCGAGGTTTTCCGAAACCCTAGTCAGATTTCTCATTCTACATCAGTCGAAGAAGCTCGCAGTAGTATCTTCTTCACTGCATTTGTCGATTTCACAGAGGTATTTTCCTCATTTTCTTTACCCATACATTTGCTATCTCCTAGAAAGCTACATTTCCAAATTTCTCACTCATTCTTGGTCAATGGTCACATACGAATGGAAATAGATGATTCTCTGTTTGATTCCCGAGAAATAATCGGAAAAGAAAAGAAAATTCGGAACTCTGTTTTCTCGGCAGACAAACGGAGCATATAACAATCAGATTATATGGTTACTTTGGATTGTTGGATATTGATTGCTTGATAAGTTCTAAATCCTGCTAGTGAAATGTATTGTTTTAACTGGTTCAATTAAATAGATTTATTTTATTTTCATGTTTGTTAGAGGCATCTGATTGACCTTTTGTTTCAATTATGTAGCCTTTAAGGAACCTAGTGTCCTTATTGCTAAATGTTCATCCATACTTACATTGAGTCTAGGTTGTATTGGTCTGAGCCCAGCCATGCTAAGTTGGTTATCTGTGTTGTAGAACTAGCAAGGACATGGCTGGTTGAATGGTCTGCCTGATCCCTCACCAGGTTCCCTAGCCTGGGTTGTTCAAAAGCTGTGTGAGGTCACAGCAGATGGGTTTGTTTTAGGTCTCTGACATTTCACTTGAGATATGCTAAAGTTGTAAATAGGGCAGCAGCCCACAGGACCTTTTGATGTTTATGTAAAAATGTAGATGAGTTTATCTACAAGTGGGCAGCAGCCCACATGTAGGGTCTGATTTGCACTTATCTTCATAGATATTATGTAATAGAAGAATCTGAAAAATATGAAAAATAACAGCATAACAGCATATCCATCTCCATTACTTTGATTGCAAGGTATTTGATGTTTGATCCAAGTGAATATAGCATGTTACTAACATGAACAAACTAGTAAAACAAAAAAATGGAAAGAGTGTACCAAACACATTTTCTAAATTTAAAATTTTAAAAATGGAAATCATTTTTAGAAAATTTTGGAGAGTGTGATTGAGAAATCACTGAAGACATGAATTAAGGGTATTAAGAATTTAGATTTTGCTTCATGCTAGGAAATCAATTGGGAAGTTCTCTTTCCCTCTGCCTCTATGTGTGTGTGTGTGTGTGTGTGTGTGTGATTTGGATTAAAAATTCTAGCTGTGTGAGATTTGGTTTCTCTCTGCCTCTATGTGTGAGATTTGGTTTGTCATCTTATTAGAAATGTAACCAAAGATAGAGCGTATATATACGATTAATGAGGGCATGGCAATGGGCAGGTTAACTGTGTAAGCCATCCTACTGGAGGGATGTTGATGTTTGAAACAGTTGTGGAGCTATTTTTAAAAATTCTAGCTGGGTTTGTGGTGGGTTTGAGTGCCTATCCATCTTCCATGATTTTAACGCTATTGCTTGCTATTTTTAAAATAAACATTAATATACATGTTGAAATAGGATTATCTGAGTAACATGCATGATAAGCATAATCTGGTTAGAGGTGGGTTTCAGATTAATCTATGATATGTGTACAAACAAGAGTGGCATGTTTTGACTTTTGACACATACATAGGGTGTCACTCATCGAAAATCATTAAAATCTAGATCCAGGTACGCATGTGTTTGTGAGTTCTACTATATTGAACATGATATATTATCTATGTTTGAGTTGGTGTGTGTATGTGAAAGAAACATAGAAATTAGAATAATGATTACAATTATGACTATATAATAAATTACTCAACAAAAGGGGGCAATCCAGTGTGACTTGGAACATTTGCCTAGTAATTAAATTACAACCACCTTCGCATGTTTGGAATATCTTGATCTAACATTGAAACATGAAATATTGTGAGGCTTCTGAGAGGGCAGATTTGTGGGTGAGTCAAAGGGACCATGTAGCTTTCATCATCCTAATGTACTTGGAATCTTAGCGAGTTTTGATTAGTGGTTAAGCATGATTTTGCATTTATAGAGGTTTCATGTAATCAAATAAACATCCTTTTAATATTGCTAATTACTGTGTCACATATGCAGGTTATTCCTATACTCAACGAGGCACACATGAAGCATCAAAAACAATCTTTGTGGCATGTGAAGAAGACATAGAGGAAGCACTGTTTTTGTCAAAAAAGTGACCTGTAAACATTTGGCCAAAAAGAGAATCTGTGCCCTTATGTCAAAAAAAATCTTCAGTTTTATATATTTTGACATTCTGCGCTTCTGTAGGATCAGTTGCAGAATATATTTTAAAAAATCGACCGTTGGATAAAATACTCATCTTATGAATGTCATGCCTACCAAAAATCAGGATGATCCAACGGTTGGTTTTTGAAAAAACTTACTGCAAAATTGATATTACTCATCTTATGTAATGGACTATGCATGCACTTTATTTCATCTAATGTTCATATTTTGATTGATTGCACAATTTAAATTACCAATTATTTGGATATGGGTATTGTTACAGCAAGAAAAAAATGCAAATTATGTGCCAATGTTATGATTTGGCCAACCTATAGTGATACATTAAAAAAAGAAAAAAAAAAAAAGGAGAGAACTGAAAATGAAAAACAGTTTTACACCAAACAACTTAAACAAGTTTTTATTATTTTGTGTTTTTGAAAACTGTTTTCAATTTTATATGTGCCAAACGAGTTTTCGTATTTAGAAAACCAAAAACAGTTTTCTGTTCTCATTCTTGAAAATAGAAAACAGAAAACTGTTTTCAGAGTTGGGGGCCAAACATGACCTAAAATGCTAACAATCAAAACATTAAGTTGAATGAGTTGAAAGATTAGAGATGCGTGTTCATTAATTAACAAGAAAACAAAGCCAAAAACAAAAATCTCTGTCTGCTTTACCAATTACCATATACAATTCCATGTGGGGCAAAACAATAAGTCTCATTCCAATTCTCGACAAAAGAGGCAGCTTTCAAAGACAAAAATCACTAGTTCACCACTAATTACATTATCATTCTCTCTCCTCTCTCTCTCTCTCTCTCTCTCTCTCTCTCTCTCTCTACATATCTTATCATTCTAAATTTTTTGTCAAAAGAAGACTTAAAAACATAATTTATGACCATAACCTTCCTTAGGTCCCTACTTCCCAGCTCCTCGATCACCACCATTTGTCAAGTTCAGATAAGTTGAAGGGACCATAATTCAACATAAATTACTTTTAAAAAAAAATTTAAAAAAATCCATTGATATGGTGATTAGAAGTATGCAACCTGCAATTGAGGCCAATGGATAACATATGCATTATTGGTTCACACAAGACTTTCCACAAACACTTAGCAAACAAACTCAAAAATTGACAGAAGCCATACCCTCTTCACATAATGATAGCATTATTAAAGCCATAAGAAGAGGGGGAGAGAGAGATGATAAACCCTATAAATAAAGCTCTACAAAGGGGAGAGATATAAAACAGGCCATACACATAAAATAGAGATCTCTTTGCTTACTCTAGCTTTTCTCAGCAACCAAACAAAACTTAGATTCCAACAAGTTCAAGTTCCACAAAAAACAGAGATTTCGATTCAAAAGGAGATTAGAACTATGAAGCATATGAAGAAAATAGAAGAAAATTTCAGATTTATGCCTAAAGTTCAACTGGAGCTATAAATTTCGAATGAAGATGAAGATGGAGATAAAAAATAAGAAGAGGAAGAGGAGATTTACTTGAAATTTTTGGTGAAGATGGATCTCCTCTCTGCAGATCCAAGAGCCTTCTGCAACTGGAGCTGCTGTCTTTGCAGAAATGGAGCTGCTCGTCCCCTCTCTTTTGTCACGCAGAAATGGAGTTGATCGAAAGTGACGCTGAAGGTCACGGGTTTTTTTTTTAAAATTCAAAATCCCGTGTTTTCCGTTTTAAAAAAAAAAAATTCAAAAACGTCTTTTTTTCATTTTCAGTTTTTCTAAAAATTTAAATTCATTTTCTTGAAAACAGTTTTCATTTTTTACAAGTAAACGCGTCTTTTACACCGTTTTCTATTTTTATTGAAAAAGAAAGTAAAAACTGTGAAAATTTTCATGAAGTAAACAGGCCCCTAGTTCTTCAGATTTGTTTTCTTAAATAAAAAATATCGAAAGATTATAAGATTCAAATTTCTTTCTTAATTTTTTGATTTCTTTCCTCGAGATTTCTTGCCAACCAAAAAAAAAAAAAAAAAAAAAATAAAAAAAAAAAAAAAGTATCCTTGAAGAACTTACAAAGAACAAGAAATTAGAACAAAAAAAAAACTGCGTAATCTCCATTATTGTTCCAGTAAACGCCAGTATCTTCCTCTTTACATCATCAACAATTCATAAAATCCTAAATTCTCCTTTTTTAGCTTCCTTCACATCGATGATTTCGCAAAGTCGTATATATACAAAAAGAAAAAGAAAAAAGAGGACCACGTTCTATCATCAAATGAGAGTCCTCGAAGCGCTTTGTGTCGGGGGTGATGAAACACAAGATCTTCAAGATTTGCTTAACTCGTTGTCGGATGAGCCTTTAACAACGGAGCAGTGGTGACTTTCTTCCCACACCGATGAGCTTACAGGAGATGGCGGGGGAAGAGAAATAGGAGAAGGGGAGACAAAAGTAAACAAAAAGGGTAGCTTTTGCTGCTGCAGCAGCGGAGAGGAAGACGGAGATGCCGATTGGAAGGTGGGTTAGAGAGAGAGAGAAAGTGGGGGAGAAAATGGGAGAGGCTGCATGTGGGAGGTGAAAGTGGGGGAGAGAGAGAGATAAAGGTGAAAATCAGCTTTATCTCACCTCAAACAGAATGTAAAAATGTAGATTATTTTCAACTGTTAGATGGCCTTATTTGAAATGAATAGTAAGATTTTCATGGACCTTATCTTACAATAGGGTTTGGTCTTGAATGGATCATTCTTGCAAAGATAAGTTCATGTTTATCTGCGCGTTAATAATATTATAATGATTTTGATCCATTTGGATTTCAGGAATTGAATTGTCCAATAAATTCATTTGAGCTGATGATTTCCATTTACACTATGTTTGGATTGAGAGAGTTGGAGAGAAGAGAAGAGAAACGTTTGGATTGAGAGAGTTGGAGAGAAAGGGGAGGAGGGGGAGAGAAAGAGAAGAGAAAAGGGGGCTGATTTTGTTCTCTCCAAATCGAAGAGAAATGGAGAGAAGAGAAGAGAAAGAGTTTTAGTAAGGGGTAGTTTTACTATTTTGCCCATTCTCTTTCTTCTTTAGCTTTTATTTTCTTTTTATGTAAAGGTAATATTGAAATTTACACCTTAAAATCTTCTCTTCTCTTTTCTTATGAAAGTTATCCAAACAGGGTGGAGAGAAAGTCATTTAACTTTTTTCCTACTTTATCCAAACAAGATGAAGAGAAAGTCTTCTCTTCTCTTTTCTTATCTTTAATTTGTTTCTCTCCTCTCCTCTCCAACACTCTCAATCCAAACATAGTGCTAGGTGCTGCTTGCAATATCTTTCGTCATCCCTGACTCCCACCTAGTCGCCTGTGTCCCGGACCCTACTTGCATTCTGATTTGAAACTGAATACTCCTAAATAGAATTCATTTTTTTGTACAGTAATTAGTTTGTGGAGGATATGGAGAAGCAGATGCAAGAGCTCCTTGTACAATCATCTCCCAAAACCCAAAACCCTAAAAAAACAGTGACAGTGCCGAAAAGGTTCGTGAAGAACCAAATACCAGACTCAATCACCAACGACGCAGCCCTCAACGCCGCCATCTCTCTTCTCCCACCAAACTACAACTTTGAGGTCCACAAGTGCGTATGGCGAATCCTTTCCTCACGCGCCAAACGCGTCGCCCTCCAGTTCCCCGAAGGCCTTCTCATGTACTCTCTCCACCTCTCCGATATCTTCAAGACCTTCGCTCAAGTCGACGACTGCTTCGTCCTCGGCGACGTCACCTACGGCGCGTGCTGTGTCGACGACTTCGCTGCTTCAGCCCTCGGTGCCGATCTTCTCATCCACTACGGTCACAGCTGCTTGGTTCCCATCGATTCCACTAACATCCCTTGCCTCTACGTCTTCGTCGAGATTCAAATCGACGTTGGCCGTCTCGTCGACACCGTCCGATTGAATCTCGGTAATAATAATGATGATAAAGAGCTGGTTCTCGCCGGGACGATTCAGTTTGCATCGGCAATTCGTGCTGCAAAGCCGGAGTTGGAGGGTTTAGGGTTTAGGGTTTTGATTCCGCAGTCGAAACCCTTGTCGGCCGGCGAAGTTCTTGGTTGTACTGCCCCGGTGATTTCGAAAAGGTCGTCAACTGGTGCCGATGTTGTTATTGTATTTGTGGCGGACGGGAGGTTTCATTTGGAAGCTTTTATGATTGCAAATCCTGGAGTTAGGACTTTTAGATATGATCCTTACATTGGGACTTTGTTCTTGGAGGAGTATGATCACAGGGGAATGAAGGATTCGCGGAGAAATGCAATTTTGAAGGCGAGGGAAGCTGAGAATTGGGGCATTGTATTGGGGACTCTGGGAAGGCAAGGGAATCCGAGGATTCTCCATCGGTTGGAGACAAAGATGAGAGAGAAGGGTTATTCTTGTACTGTTATTTTAATGTCGGAGATATCGCCGGCGAAAGTTGCATTGTTTGGGGAGTCTCTGGATGCTTGGATACAGATTGCTTGTCCCCGGCTCTCGATTGATTGGGGTGACGCCTTTGGGAAACCCCTTTTGACGCCATTTGAGGCGGAGATTGCTCTTGGTTTAATACCTGGTTGGTGGGAGAGAAATCAAAGTGTAGTAGTGAATTCATGTGGCAAACATGGTTTGGGTTGCACGGAAAATGAGTCGTGTTGTAGGCATAACAATGCAGATTCTAAAGATGTGGGACGCATTGTCACGGATTATCCGATGGATTATTATTCTCAGGATGGAGGGGAATGGAATTCCTCTTATGCAAAGAAGGTGTCTCGTCCTCTACGGAGAAATACTCCATCTTGTATTGGTAATGGTGTCATCTCCTAAGTCCTAATATCCAACTCTGTGCGGAGATGCCATGTTGCTAACTATGCTATGCTTAGGATGGAAGGTAATCAAACCTATTACTTCAAGGGTCATATCTAGCTCAACTATCATCTTTGTTCACATCTTTGAATTCGTTTTGTCTCTAAATTTTTCGTTGATCCTCATTTTAATCTTTACATTATAATATAGACGAAAGCACAAAAGGTTTTATGTAATATGTATCATGCTTATAATTATCTGGATTAGCACAAGGAGAGATTAGTATTTAGTACTATGAGTTCCTACATAGGACAGGAGGTTCCAAAACTGATGCCGGAGAACCTTTGAAGTTGAGAATAAGGCTGCCTTGATTCAAGTGTAGGTTGGTTAGAACTTTGTTGTCCATAACGTTTATGAAAGAGAAGGGAATATTAAGGGTTGTGGATTGAATAGGGGCTGACTATTCAGGTTTTAGGAAGAATATGGTCAGAAATGAAAGGTGGAAACTTGCTATAGTTTCTTGATAGAAAGGGAATTTGTAGGTTTTTCATGGTTAAACTGTGGATAAAGGTAGGGTTAGAGTTGGTGATATAAAATAAAGGTTTTAGGGTTAAAATTTAGGCTAAAGAAAGGGCTTGTTGTGGATTTAAAAAGTGTGGGTTGTAAATTAAGAGGAGAGAGAGAAGATAAGCTTTGATAAGCCTTAGAATCTCGCACGAAGGGGCCGCGTTTGGTTTGTGGGAATGGGAATCCCACTCCTATTCTGGGTATTCTCATGTTTGGGTCACTAATTTTTTTAAAACTTATTTCCAGGAATGGGCATCAAGTGGGAGTGGAATACCCAAATATGTGGGTATTCATGGTGGTAGTTGGTTTAATGATTCCCATTCCTTGGGAATCAACCCTCACCCTCACCCATTGCTATCACCACCATCACATGTCCACCATTGCCGCCACCTTCATTGCCACAATGACCTCCACCACCAATCCTCTGCCACCGCTGCCGCCGCCGCCACCACCACCACCAATCCTCCGCCTCCTCCACCACCATCACCACTGCCACCAGCAGTCCACCACCACCATCACTACCACCATCCGCCACCATTGCCACTGCCATGATTACCATCAATCCACTAATCCACCACAATTGCAGCTTCCACCAGTAAGCCACCATTGCCGACACCACCACCACCACCACCAACCCATCGCCGCATCCACCACTAGTTTGCCGCTGCTACCAGTCCACTATCACCATTGCTGCTGTCCATCACCACCTCTCCTAACATGACTAATCACCCCTTATCACCATCATCATCGCCACCTCCAAAAATCACTGATAATTCATCATCACTACCCATCACCACAATTACCGTCATCATCCACCCACCATCACATAACAAAGAGTATTTTTAAAAAGGGTCATTTTTTTTTTTGAATTTTTTTTTTATCAAACTTGATTTCATTCTTGCATATCACAAGGTTAAACCAAACACTATAATGGGAGTAGAATTTGATTCCTACATAATATTCCTACTTTGTCCAAATGCTGGTATGGGAATGACACCAGATATCCCGTTCTTGGGAATCTCAACAAAGGGGGAATGTACAACCTTTCCGCTTCTAAATAAATGGTTGGGAGTCCTGGTTAGTATATGGTTGGGGTTGCAAATGCAATGGGTTGTTTTCCTATGTTGACATTTGGCCCTTCAGTCTCATTTTGGTTGTGAAGGGTCTATTCTAGATTGCTGGATTGGTCTCTTGAGTCTTGACTGTTTGATTGTCGTTTATGTTATCTTGAGCACATAGTGATTAGACTTGCCTTGCAATCCTATTTCAGTAGTCATGTTCTAAAAGGCCAATTTCTGTTCCCGAAAGGTTGATATTTGTTCATTAGATACCTAAGTCAAGGCTTCTGTCGTTTGAGTCAAAGTATGTTTTCTTTGGTTTAGAGATCGAGTCAAGATCTTTGACATTATTTGTGCCATTGAGGCTATTAAGCTTCTTAGGTCTTCACGGGGAATATTCTCTCAAGTGCTGTCATTTAGGTGTGATTCCTCAGGTAGAATCAGCCCTTGGTCTTTCAGTTGGTTATCCATAAAATGAGTAACTCTCCTAGACATTCGACAGTAGCTGGTCCCATCGGGTGTGCCAAAATGCTATTCCCTAGCAACCAGGTCAAGTATGTGCTCAGGCATGCTTGGGCTCTTATCAAGCCTAAAAGATTATTGCTATTTGCTACACAACCCGAAGCATCTTCTAGGCCATGAAACTAAGGCTATTGACCTTAATTGCCTAATCAGTCAATGTATTTTGAATGGTCAAGTGATTGTATAAAGATTTGGGGTTCTATCTTCTAAGTTCTTTGTTTGGATGCCTTAAAAGAAATAAACTTCAAAAGAAATGCAAGATTAAACATTAAAGAAATTAAAATAAGCAAAACACATAAAAGCACTATAAATAAATTAACATTGATGGATGACATACTTACAGACGCCATGCTTGAAGTACTTGCACAGCTTGAAATTTAAATATTGCTGAACTCAAAAACATGTATGTTGGTAAACGAACACCGGATTGGAATTGAAAGCTAAACTAAGTTGGCTTGAAAGTAGAATTAAAAAACAAGCACACTGAAGAGGAATGTCTGGTTTGTGTAGTTGAGTGTGTAGAGTGTTCTTCATTTTCTCTTCATCTATTTATATTTCCAAGCGTAACTGCTTGTAACCTCTAAAACCCATTATCGAGTAACTACCCACTTTCAACTTTTAGTGGCCCGCTTCCTTCATAATAACTACCCACTTCAGCACAAAACTTGGGCCACTAACTTCACCACATTCCAGCTCATTAAATTTACCATGTGACTCCCTTATTTAATCACATGACACAAATCTCGTCCATTCTAGCCACAACACAAATCAGCTCACCATTCTTTTTCCTACGCTACATGTCACTTCCTTACTAGCTAGTCAATTATGTGGTGAACACTATCATATGGAGGAAGATTAATATTGTTGCAATCATTGATTTCAGCTTTTCTTTCTTTTGAGATGAATTCCTATAGATTTTCACTATTGAAGCCAATATGAGAAATTTTTATCGTGCTCAGATCTCATTTTCCGTCACCTTTCTTTCCGATCATGTGACCATTTCAATGGACACTGCTGTTTAATTCCAACTGGGGATCGTCGTCGGCAACTGCCTACCAACGACCATCTTCTCGCGATCACCAAGTATTCCGACCACAAGTTTGATTTTTTTTTTTTTTTCCTCTCTGCAAATCATTTATTGGGGGAGACCTAGATTATGGTCAATTAGTGGGCATATAGATTGATTCTAACACTTTCAGATCTAATAGCTAGAATTTATGGTATAGTTTTTGTGCTGGTTTGTCTTGTTGGGAAATGGGTTGAATTGAATTTTAGCTTTAGTTGCGTGTGAAAGTAATGACATTAGAAGAAGCCACTAAGTGTTTGATTTTCTGTACTTGGGATGTTCACATCCCATTTGTTATTTGTCTACGTTATTTTTGGTTTGGTTTTTTAATTTCTGGTGTGATAATTTGGTGCTTTTATAACCATAATAGGATGAGGAAATGTCTTTGGTAAATTTGGAATTGAATAATTTGAGAGTTGAGACTACCATTAACCTGCTGAATAGATTGTTAGCTATTTTGAGACTATTTGTGGAAATTAAACTCTGCTATCAATGCTTAATTTTCTGTCTTGTTTTATATCATGGTTGAATTGCTACTATTCACAACTCAAAAGAGCCTGGGCATATGCATTGTTCATTAGGAAGGCTTTAACTATCTCATTGCCTTGCGCTTATGTTCTAGTTTATCAGAAGTCATGTTTTATTCATTCGGGTTCACCATTTTTTAACATTGTTATTGTCTCTATATTTTTCAACCTTGATATAACATTCTTTATCGACGTTTTCATCATTGGTATTAATTTGTTTGAAAGAGCCTGGGTATATGTCTTATGCATTAGGAAGGCCTTAACATCTCATTGCCTTGCTCTTAAGTTCTAGTTCATCAGAATTCATGTTTTATTCATTCGGATTCACAATTTTTTTACATTGTTTTATCTCTATATTTTCCAACCTCGATATAACTTTCAACGTTGGCATTTTCTTCCTTGATATTAATTTTTTCTATATGGTCAGTGTGATACCTAGGTCTTAATAGATATGGTTAAAATAGGGAGACAATATGGTATTTTGCCAACACCGGCATGGAAATATGAAACAGGGAAAGAAAATAAGACTGATGAATGCTACCTTAACATGTTTGTGTAGTTTACTTTGCCTTAATTTGGCTTTTGATCTTTTTCCCTCCTGGTGGCAGGACTGATAAATAATCTGAAAGATTATTCTGCTTCGTGTTTTAAGTTCAATCTTATCTTTTATATGTGAAATATGTATATGTTTGGCACGTGATGACATAACTTCATTTATCATCCTTTTGATACTAAGATGAGCTAACAACTCCATTTCTTTTGACATGGAGATGGAATGAGTTATTTCTAGATATCTGAATAAGATATATGTATATTATATTATTATTGCTTATAATGTTGTGTGAATGTATTGTAGGTTTCTGTGCTATTTGCTCCATGGTACCAGATATATGAACTTCATGGTACAAATGACACAGCTTGTACCCAATTTATCTCAAAATTGCCTGTATAAAATCAGGTGGTCAGAGTGATTGCAGATGGTTATATGCAATTGAGCAAGCCTTAATCTTATGGTTACTGCCACTGCATCCTTTTGCAGTAGTGCTGCATTTTGTAATTTGTAATTAGAGCAGTGCTGCATTTTTTGTGCTTATAAGTAGGAAGCAAGATTGACATAACTTAATTGTTTTTATTTGTTGCATGCCTTGAAAGCAGTGAACCTTCTAGGACTTCTCTAATGAGCTCAGTCCTCATTTGTTTTGTTACTCTTGTGTGGTGCACTGTATTTGGGATTTGCATCATATCTCTCACCCATTTTTCATTGCTTGGTAATCTTAGTAGGGGTGCACTGTATTTGTTACTGCAGTTCTTGTATATATTGCATTATTATTATTATTATTGTTGATTTTGAACAGAATCATCTATAAGACAAACTCCAACCCAGTACAACAAATTGATTGTTCTCATAGGTATGTATAGGAAAGGCTTGAAATGGATTGACTCTGCAGTCTTCAACTTCCTGGCACACTGAAATTCTTACCTTGGTGATGATGAGAACAAGAAATAATTATAATTATTATAATCCTTTATGATTGTATTTTCTTTTCCTTTTCTCTCTCCCAACGACCAGACCAGGGAAATTGCTTTTCTTAAGAAGTAATAGGCAAATAACAAGTTAAAAGGTGGGTGGTTATCGTGAAGTGGGCCACTAAAAAAACAAGTGGGAAGCACCAAACGTAGGCCTAACTAGTAGTGGCTATTTTGGAGGGTTATGGGAACTTGCCAAGGTCTCTAAATATAGTAGAAATTAAAGATGGAAAGGCTCTACAACTACATATATACTCATCCAAACTGACACAATGCCCAAATTGTCTGAGTCCAATCAATTTGCGTATAATCCTATCAATCCAAGTAATACAAAAGAAAAAAAAAATCAAAAGAAAAAAAGTTAAATAATAGAATAATTTTTTTTGCGTTTGGATTTGCTGTTGATCTTACAAACGATCAACAGCTGTTGACTAGCAATGTCATTTTGGGGGGAAGCAGACCAACGTTAATGGAGATAACGTTGGCTGATGAGAGAGAATACTGCAAAATTTCAAATTCCCGCTCAAATGCACATCATTTCAGCCCAATTTGCCATCTTGCTCATCACAAATCACCTCATTTTGACTCTCTCTTCACAAATCACCCTGTTTACTCTCTCCTCACTTCGCCCAAATCTGCCATTTCTCTCTCTTAATGACCCAAAGAGCTCTCTCTCTCCTCATGGTGTCACCAGCAAGCTGCTCTCTCTCACCTTTGTATCTCTCTCTTTCTCACCTCTGTACCTCTCTCTCTCTCTCCAACAAGTATACCTCTCTTATGCTAGATAAATATATGTGTGTGTGTGTGTGTTTTGGTAATGTCGCCTTGGTATTGGTGGGATTGAAATTTTTTACAGTGTTTGTGGATGTATTGGCCATCTGAAAATTATGTGCTTTGGTTCATGAAATGCAAGGAAAAAAATGCCATAATAAAAAATGAAGTTGCTTGAGTATCAAATGTTTGACAAAATACCCCAACGAAATATGACATTTATTGAGCATTAAATGTTTGATAAAATACCCCAAATGAAATATAAACTTTCTTGAGCACCAAATGTTTGACAAAATGCCCCAAATGAACTATAACTTTTCTAGCTTCTCTATAGAGTCTATATGTTGCTACGAGCTATATATTTTCATTTGAATCCAAACTCTTTATGTACTTGTGCATTTAATTTGAATATAGTTCACTTTTAATGGTCCCTTTTATGTCATACATTATATGTTTACATTCTTATATTTTACATGGTTGACTTACCTTCACTTTTTTATATGGCTTTTTCATTTTCATTTCCAGGTGAGAATAGAGAAAGACACTCAAGTGCCCTGAATGGAGAGGAAGAGTTATGCATACACTACCATTTGTTGACTAATCAGGCAGACAGTGGACTGTTGTAATCACATAGTCGACTTTAGTACCTCAATAGTTGACTTATAGCTCTCGGCTCGGATTCCTGAAATTCTCAGAAGCTGCAAGCACATGGTTGACTATGTACATAATGAAGTCGACTAAGTCTTCAAGGTTTAGAAAATTTGCTTTTGTTGTTGAAGAAAGCTTATGAGAATAAGTTATGTAGGGGTTGGCATTTTTTTTGGTACACTTGTAGTGCTTTGTGTTTTTTTTTTTTTTTTGCATCATATAAGAGGTTGGTAGAGGTGTAACAAAATGAGTGGTTTTTGTTTTGATTGGATATGATAGTTTTTGGAAAGTTATAATGTATGTGAATTCAATGGATGCTTATGATTGGGTATGTATTGATATTTTTTTGTTGGATATACTTGTGTTGGTAACCTCTTGTTGGATATTGTTATATTAGTATCTGAATTGAAATTATATGGGATCTCATAGTCTCATAGGCTCAACAAAATTTTGGTGGACTATATTATTCACAATTAAGTTAAATTCCAACACTGGTACATTCAAAGGCATCAACTAGCAAACTGTTATCAACTTCCTATAAGTACATACAAATTCATTGCTTTCTCAGTTACATAACCCAACTCACAAAGGCAACCAAACAGTAGATTTCAATATAGGCTTTCACGGCAATTAACACCCATACTTTTCCTTAATTAAAAACAAAAAATTTTATTCATAACAGTTGAAGTCACATAAAATAAACCTAATTTTTTTGTGTAGTTGAAGAGTTCCAAAATGTGAACTCAACACCTTGTTTATAAATTCATTCATATTTACATAGTCACATACATTACATTATTTACAAATTTAATGCCCTATTTACAAATTTACAAATTCACAAATTTACAAATTTTATTCATTTCAGTTGAAGTCACATAAAATAAACCTGATTTTTTTGTGTAGTTGAAGAGTTCCAAAATGTGAACTCAACACCTTGTTTACAAATTTCATTCATATTTACATGGTTCCCCAAAGAACAATTCTAATTCTAATGCCCTATACAATGGAAATACAAAATGTGCCCTAAATGTTTACAACCAAACCAAAAAAATCAACCAATCACCTACCTATCAATATCACATATGTTTCCCCCAATAAACAGTCTTAACATTTTCTATACAAAATGTGCTCAAAACAAAAAAGTCTACTGCCCATATAGATAGTCACGGTCCCTTGAATGCTTTCTCCAGTAACAAAAGCTCATTGGCATTAAGGCTATCAAACTTCGCATGCCCCTTGTATGTACTTGTAGTAGGCTCGAATATGTATACATCCCTTAATCTTGGAGCAAAGTTAGGTAGAGAACATGAACGATGATGGAGTGATGATTGGATTGAGTGTGATGAGTTAGATCATGCCATCTTGGCTAATACTATTCCTGAAACTGAAAATTATAAGTGCCCATAAAATCAACAATCAAAATATGCAGCATATATATATAGAAAAATGTTCTAGTGAGCATATGCGCACTTTAAGCTAAAGCAAGCAAAGAACACAAACCCTTGGATTGAAATCTTGAGATGAATCTTCCATTAAGTGAATGGAAATCCAAGGGCTTGTGTTATTTGCTGATTTTAGTTAAAGTGTGCATATGCTTACTAGATCACTTCTATATATATATATATATATATATATATATATATATATATAAAAGCATAAAGCAGCCTTCCTACATAAAATTTTTTGCCATCAAATTTCATTGGGGCATTTTTACAAATAGTTCATGCTCATTAATGTGACACATTTTGTTGGAATTCTCAAACACTTGGTGATCATTCACCATATTTGGAAATTTCAAACACCCACACAACCTATCATATTGGATATTTCCAACACTAACACAACCCAACTTTACCAACATATATATTCAAAACAAAGGAAATTAATTTTTTGCTAACCAAAAAAAGAAGGAAATTCATTTTTTCTAATCACTCGGCTGCCAAACATTTTGAGCTTCTCGTGAGCACCAATGGAGTGTCAGATTTCGGATGGCTGATGCTATCATGAGGTTCGAATGGCTGTTAAGGCTC
>JAESVK010000822.1:796605-857748 GCA_017140935.1 Hamamelis virginiana
CCCCCCCCCCCCCCCCCCCCAACACACACACACACACACGTGTGTGTGTGTGTATATATATATATATAATGAAATGATCATGTGTGTGTGTGTATAATGAAATGATCAGGTAAGCATTTGCTGACTTAGCCTAAGTCAGCAAACACTTAAGTGATCGTTAGATCTTGACCATTTGAATGATGATCTAGGCCAATTGAGTGATCTAACTGTCACTTGAGTATTTGTTGACTTAGTCGCAAATAGACTAGATCATAACTCTCTCTCTCTCTCTCTCTATATATATATATATATATATATGTTGAGAATGAGAATAGTATACCAGATCAAACGGCTGATGGTGGTGGTGGTGGTGTTGCCGTGATGAGGGAAGGAGAAAGAGTGATGTACACAGATGAGAGAGAGAGATCAATAAACATTATCCCATTTTTTTTAGAGAGAGAGCGCAACGCATATGGTGCAAAAGGAGAAGGAGAGAGATTTTATGTGTATATATATATATACTCCCTCCGTCCCAATTTATGTGCATACATTGACTAAACACACAGTTTATGAAATACATTGATTACTTTTTAGAGAGAGAGCGCAACGCATATGGTGCGAAAGGAGAAGGAGAGAGACTTTATGTGTATATATATATACTCCCTCCGTCCCAATTTATGTGCATACATTGACTAAACACACAGTTTATGAAATACATTGATTGCTTTGACTTTATTATATTTTTAAGTTTGTATTACGATTTTAGCCTTCTAAAAGAAATAATCATTTTCCTAGTTATTTGATAAAAGGGTATAAATGAAAATTTATTCTAATTTTTAATTTGAATAGTCAAAGTGATTACATATTTTGGGATATCCCAAAATGAAAATGAAAAGGTGATCACATAAATTGGGATGTAGAGAGTATATATATATATATAAGCACAATATTTATTGCATACAAAAACTAGGAATGAATGTCACATATTTCATTGTGGCAATTTTTCATACATTTCATGCTTAATTTTGAAATGCATTTTGTTGGGGCATTTTGTCAACCATTTGAAGCTTAACCAGTGCACTATGTATAGTGTGACATTTTCCCCTTTCATAAAATGAACCCAGTCCCATTATAGTTTTGTATGAATATTAGACCATCTCCAATCATAAACTCAAACTCAAAATTAAATTGAGTCAAGATTTGAGTAAAAAGCTCCTTTTAAATGGGAGCTCTCTAATCACTTACTCAAATTTGAGTAAAAGCCCTAGAAACCCATTTCTCCAAAGCTTCTTCGTAGATCTGCAGGGGAGGGAGACAGAGGGAGAAGGAGAGGGAGAGGGAGAGAGATATAGAGGGAGAGAGGGGGCTTCACCGGTACGAAGGAAGGTACTGGTTTGCCGGGAGAGAGGGACTGGTTCGCTGGAGAGAGAGGGACTGGTTAGTCGGGGAGAGAGGGTCTGTTTGTCGGGAAGCAACCTCAATGGCCATTTCTGCAGGCAGCGAGCAACAGGGACTGATTTGCGGGGAGGGAGGGGGCTTCACCGGGAAGAAGGAAAGGGACTCCAACGGTCATATTTTCTTGACTCAAAAATTTGAGTTAGAACTCAGTTTGAGTTTAAGTTTGAGTAAAACTCAATTTGAGTTTGAGTTTGAGTCAGGATTGGAGAAGGTTTTTTGAGGTTTTTTACCCAAATTTGAATTTGAGTTTGAGTTTGAGTAAGGATTGGAGATGCTCTTATATCCCCAACATATACGAAAAATTCCACCACCAACACAACCATAGCAGGATTACACACTCACAATCACGCACGCACCCACAACACACACAACCTAAAATTTTCACAACGTAAAACTAAAATTAAAAAGAAAAAAAAAGAAAAAAAAAGGAAAAAAACAGAGGATTTAGTTGCTTGTTAGAGAGAGAAAAAGATATAGTGGTACTGTAGAACAATACAGGGAGAGGGAGAGAGAGAGAGAGAACACGGTTTGATGGCTATGCCGTGAGGAGCATGAGAGAGAGCTTTGGGTTGTGAAAACTGAAAAGAGAGAAAGTCGAAATGAGGTGATTTGTGATGAGCTAGATAGCAAATAGGGTTGAAATGACGTGCATTTAGGCGGGAATTTGAAATTTTGGGGTATTCTCTCTCATCAGCTAATGTTAGCTCCGTTAATGTTGGTTTGCTTCCCCCCAAAACGACATTGGCAGTGTGTGTTTCAACCAACATCCCCTGGATCTGCCCTCTAGTTACCGTGTCACTCATCCGATGGTGGATTAACAGCTGTTGATCGTTTGTCAGATCAACAGCAAATCCAAACGCATTTCTTTTTACTTTCATTTAAACGACCAAAAGTTAGTGTGTGTGTTTGGATGATTTCTTGAGAATGATTTAGTTCGCTCAAGAAATCTTCAAGGTGGCAACTGCACACATAAGGTTTGAAGTGGGGGCGTGCCAGAAAGGTTGACCTTACACCGTTTCAAGGTAAAAGATTGGTTCGAAGTTAATCGAGCCAAAATATATTAATCAGGCAATTGTGAGAATTCGGCTTTGCCTCAATGAAGAGGACTTTTAATTAACAGTACAAGGCAAAATAATTATAAATAACTTGAAATGTAACAGATAAAGCAACAAATAAAATGTTTCGAAGAAACCACATAATCATATTATTACCTCCATTTCTGGTACAACAATTATACACTTCTATTAAAGTCCTTCGAAGCAGTCAGATAGAAGAGGATAGAAGAGAAAGAGAGAGATCTTAGAAGAAATGGATAGAGGGATAAGAGAGAGAGATCTTAGACGAAAGGAAAGAGAGTATGGGATGAGAAAAGAATTTAGGAGTTTAAGAGATACATTAAGGTGAGGAGAGATAAAGTAAAGATATGTATAAAGACGTGCGTCTTGTGAGGTCGTGGACTTTTTGCATGGAGAGTCCTTCCTCTATTTATAGACTTGAAGAATAACTGCCTTCCATCTGTATCCAATGAATGGTTTACAAGTGTCGTAAGCTTCTGTAATTTGTTTGGAACACTTGTGTTTTATTATATGAGAAAAACTGCTTCAACCGTCTTCAATCCAATCGCTGAATGACATCTGCCCAATTAACTGCTAATCCATTTGAATAAATCAATATTCTTATCTTGAATTTTTAATTCGATAACTGCTGTTTAAGTTACAAAAGAAACACACCACTAAACTGGCGGTCACAAGCAGTTATTTCAGCATTGTAATCTGATGTGCTGCACTTCATTATATGCTACTTTCTCATTAGTCCAAGGAACTGAAAACTGTCTTCTTTAAAAATACTCAACACGTGTCTGCATTTTATTGGGCTGTTATTTTAATAGTAAACATACCCCCCGCATCAAGAGAAACCCCCTTTTTTAAGAGTTTTGAATTGATGGGATAGCCCCACGTCTTTTCGACTCTGCTACATTACCATCGGTTTTTGCTTTTAAAGAACTACAAGCTGAGTTCTTCGACTTTACTGTTTCTATATTGTCAACCTTCCATTGAATCATCAATGGCAGCTTCTTCTTCTGCACCTTCAACTGTAGAACCATCTCATTCTCTCGTGTTGTCGCAACTTTTCAATGAAACCCTAAAATATCGATCTGAAGATGTTTACCCTCACATTCTAAACCCTCATTCATCTAATGCCAAATATACAGTTTTAGGGCCATCTTTTAAAAGAGAAATCCACAAAGATTTCACCCCTCACTTTCCATTCCCTGAAGAACAACAAACCTTACTTCGACAGAGTAGGAAGCTTGAATGGGACGGAAGACCCTATAGACATTGGCCTAAAGTAGAAACAGGGTGGAATGCTTGGGTCGAACGAGCTAAAAGCTTTAAAGAACAAGAATGGCATGAGATAGGAATTCATGATGCTATCACTTTATCTACTAGGGGCTTCCAATGCAATGGTAAGCTTCTTGCGGCTGCTTTATGTTTTTGGTCTCCCACGTTTAACTGTTTTCACTTTCCATGTGGTCCCATGTCTCCAACAATCATGGATGTTTGTGAAATTACCAGTGTATTTCCTTTCAGATCTGAAATTACTACTTTTTTAGCTGAAGGTCAATCTTCAACTTATAACTTCCCTTCGAGCAAAGACCTTAGCTATTCTGCTTTTATTAAAGCTGAAATGAAGAATGATCCCAAGAAATTTTTAAATAAGAATATATTTCTTTTCTTCTTTTTTGGATTAACAGATTTCTGATTTGCTCTTCTTCTCAAAGAATAACTCAAGAATTTCTTTATTTGGCTAAAGCTCTGTCTTCAAAGCAAACCACTGCTTTAGCTTCTTTTCTTTTGGCCAATCTTTATAAAAGGTGTCAAGAAATGCATTCCAAAAAATTGTCTTATCAAATGAGAGGTCCCTTTTGGATTCTACAATTTTGGCTGTATGCATATTTTCCTGAAATTCGGCCTAACTTAATTGATTTGAAAGAGCAGACTTTTGTTAACTTTGGTGAGAGAATGATAATGACTGAAAGTGTTCCTTCTTTTTCTTTTGAAAACTACTTGAATTTCTTTATCAAACTGGATCTTCGAAGGAATGCTTCTTTCTTTCAACCATTCTTCGATCCAAAGATTGGACCCAATGGATAAAGAAAATTAAAAATGTTCAGCATCAAGAGAATTACCCTTCATATGTGACAAATTCTTGGGCAAGCTTTCTGATCAATAGAGACCTCATTGTTTCTTCTTTTTCTACTAGAGGTAGAGCACAATTTTTTGAATCCCAAAGTGAACCATACCTGCCCAATCTCTTTGCAAGGCAATTTGGCCTTCTTCAAGCCATTCCTCTTCCATATGTTAGTTCATTTAATCCAGTTGCTTCCCGGAGAGTAACTTTCAAATCAACTGAACAGATCCAAAGCATCCTTACTCTTTATTCTAAGTCAAAAAATAGTTTTCATTTCTTCCAATTTGGTAAATCAAACATAACTGAGAACTATTTTGTGACTTGGTGGGAAACCAATTGGCAACAAGCATATGGTAGCTTTGATGTTCCAAATCTAGCACGAGCCCTGTTCCCATTTGAACTTCATTCAACTACTTCGGTTGATGAGGAAACTTCAGAAAAAACTGCTACTTTGCTTTCAACTCAAGTTCCAGTGAAGAAAAGGAAAAAAGAGAAGAAAGTCAAAGAAATTGAACAAATCTCTCCAAGTAAAAGGAAAAGTAAGTATTTTATTAATTATTACACACACATATATATTTTTACTCAAACTACAAAGAGTTTATTAATAAAAGAAAATGCAGGTCAAAGACTTCTCAGCCAAGCAAGACCAAAAGCTACCATCACTGATTCATCAGAAATCGTAATTAGTGATGAAGATAGTGAAAAAGAAACAGAAGAGGCTCCTCAGTTGGTCCAGAGAAGAAAAAACCCAATCCAAGAGCCTCCAAATATGCTTGCTTCCCAAATTTCTCCTACTGTTATACTTGAGAAAGGGAAAGAGAAAATGTACCCTGACCTTTATCCTGAACAAAGGACTAAGGCTCTCCACAGTCCTTCTCAACTTCCAGAGCATATTGCTATTTCTCAATAAATTGCCAATCCTGTTGCTGAATCTCCAGAAGACTTGTTAAAACAGGAAAGAAAATGAAAAAGAAAAGAAGAGAAAAAGAAAGAAAAACAATTAAGGAAAGAGAAAGAAAGAATTGAAGAGCTGGAGGCTAAAGTAGCCTTTTATGAAGCAAAAGCAGAAAGGAAGAAAGAAAAGAAACAGAGAAAAAGACAAAAACAAGTTGAAAAGGAAAAAGAACCTTCAATGGAAATTTTGTCTCCAATTCCTTTGGCAGTAATGGATAATTCTGGCCATATCGCCAGTTTCCAAGTAAATCACCATACTCATTTTTAAATTCTGCCAATACTTGTCTAAAACATTCTGTTTTTGTATCCTAATCATACTTTTTCTTTAGGTTTCTTCACATTCAGAAGCTCTTCCTTCAACTCCTACTACTCCTTCATTATCAGTATCTCCAGAGGTAAGAAATACAAAGTCATCAAACAAACTTTGATGTGTTTACCTTTATCAGATTTATTAATATTTTTCATGTTTCAGATACATGAATTGCTTCAAAAAATGGCTTTGCATTTTGAGGCATTGCCTCCAGAATATCATGCAGCTCTTCAGGCTATCGCCATTTTTGTGAGTTTATATATCTCATATATTTTGATTACAAAATATAAATCAAATATTAACCTTTGATTTATTGACACAGTCATCTACACCTGTCAAGTTCAATGATTTGGAAATTCCAATTAAAGAAAACATCCCAACTCCTCAAGTTTCTCAAGATATTCACTTGAGTTCTCCTATCAAGTTATTAACTTGTGAAGTTATGGCTGAGGTGAATATCTTTCAATTTAAAACTGTATCAATTTTCATAAACTTCTTAAATAACACATAATTTCTTTCCTGCAGGTAAAAAATCAAGAAGAAAAAATACCTGCAAATGTTCTTACTGATCAAATGAAGATACCTCCTTTCGATGCATTATCTTCAGACATTGATGACACTCTTAAGCTGGTTGAATTAGCTACTTCTGCCGTTCAGACTCCAGAAGATGAACCAATGGAGGTCTTAACTGTCCATTCTTATTCAACCAAAACCAAGTTTCTGTTTCAAAAATGTTCTTCTATTTCTTTGGATGATTTGAGCCAAACTGAGCTTCGAGATGAAATCATAGCACAATGTAATGATCTTCTTCAAGATCTAAAAAATGCATCTCCAAGGTCTCCTACCAATTTGAAGTATTTGATTACTCATATGGTTACTCTCATCAAGAATCATGAAGAAATAAGAAATGACTTGGCTCAATGCAATGATACTTTAGAAGAAATGCATCTCTTTTCTAGTACATGAAGGTGATCGGTCCAAACAAGGGAGGTTATTTCCTTATTCTTGATCAAGATTTAAATTTATAAAACTACTCGTGCTTGTAACCTCAATTCGTTGGAAAAGTGATTTATGCACGGGTGTCGAACACAGGGACTAATGGCTGAGTTATGAGAAGTTCTTCTGATTCTGATTTTAGTTACCAAACAAATTCTTAATTTTGAATAGTTGGTTGTTTGTTTAAACTAAAGAGCATGAAAATATGGTTAAATCAAATTAAAGGAAAATCCCGGGTTTCGAATCCACTTTAGTTAGGGAGTTATTATGCATATGATTAACGCAAAGGTTTCGCAATCGTTTATGGTCGGTGATGATCTAAACTACAAGAATAAATCATCGAAAATATATTACGCTTGTATTCATATAGTAAATTCATCCAAATAAGGCATAACCTGTCAAGCGAAGCATGCACAGGTTATCCTCGTTAGGTATGAACCAACTAATGAATACTAACGTATTCAATAAATACTATTGCACAACCAATATGAATATAATCACTGAAAACATTCATATTAAAAGATCAAAGATTCATTAAAGAGCGGATTGCATAGAATGGCAATCTCTCAAAGTTGTACAATTGTCATAACCTATTACAAAACCTTGAACCTTAATCAAAACATAATCAAACCACTAACCAAGCTTCATCTACACCCAAGGAGAGGGTTTAGCTGCCCATGATCGGGGCTGAATCACCGGAGGTCTTCATTCCTTCCATGTGCAGCCAATATCTCGGATGAATGGTATGAAAGCAAAAGTCACAGAGACTCCTCTTGAATCTGGGATGAATTCAATGCCATTTAGGTCTCCACAAATGTCTTTAAATAGTGTACTAGCCTTTTCTCCCGAGTTCTTCCGATTTTTCCAAATTCCCACTTGCTAAAAAGGAATTCTAAACACTTTAGGAAACTGCCCGGCTCAAACCTATCGATAGGCCTATCGATAAGCCTAGAGCCCTATCGATAGGTGATGTGCACAGATGCTAGGAAACTGCATAATCTTCATTCCCGAGAGCTTCCCTATCGATAGGGAAGGTGGCCTATCGATAGGCTTGAGTATATTTTGCATTAAATCCTTGAATTAGCTGCTTTTCGCGCTCGGTGTTCATCCTGGCATGCTACAATTGCTCCAATTCATTTATGTGCTCTCTTTTGGTTGTTGAACTTGGTTCTTCTGACGGAAATTAACCTACACAAGACAAAAACATACATAAGACTAAAAACCAACCAAATCAAAGTACTTACAGTGTAAAACTCCCGATGTTAGCCTTGAATGCTTTAAAACGAAGCTTGATTGTGGAACAATCAGAAGGCCAATCTGAATTCTCAAAAAGATGTAGATCAGACTCTTCAACAGATTGATTCAAAAATTCAAGCTCTCCAGAAGGAACTGCAAGATCTTCAGACTAAGAAAACTTCGAGTCAAGAGAAACTTCTGGTTTTGAAAACAGAAGCTCTTCCAACAAAAGAAAAACTGAAGTTTCACCTTGACAACAATCCACAAATAGCCAAAAAGAAGAAATGACTCCTGCAATACTTGGACAGCAACAGTGCTGATTTGGAAAGCTTCAAGAAATCTCTGCAGTTTTTTTAGAAAAAATGATGTATTTGAAACAATTTCATAATTGCTCTTATGTAAACATGTGCCTCGAGCCTTTATGAATATATTTTCTTTTGTGTATATTACATTTTCCTATTCTCCCAAATTGTTGGAAAATACTCTTTCAAGAATCTTTCATTAATTTTCTTATTGTGTACATACCCATTCATTCCTCTTAAATGGTATGCACCTCCTTTTAAAATTCGATGGATTTGAAATGGCCCTTCCCAATTTGGTGACCATTTCCCAAATTTTTTATCTTTCAATCCAATTGGTAAAATAGTTTTCCATACCAAATCACCTTCTGCAAAGGTTTTGATTTTACCCTCTTGTTATAGGCCCTTGTAGCTTTTTTCTTTTGAATTTGAATTTGATTAAGAGCATCAACCCTTTCTTCATCAATTTTTTCAAGTTCTATATACATGGATTGATGGGTAATCTTCAAAGGACAATTGATGTTGTTTGGCTACTCTTAATGAATTTACATTTATTTCCATTGGGAGCATTGCATCATGTCCATATGTTAATGCATATGGAGTTGTTCCAGTACTAGAACGTTTCGAAGTTCTATAGGCCTACAAAACTTCTAACAACAATTCATGTCATTCTCTTGGGTTATCTTCAATCATTTTTTGCATAGTTTGTTTGATAGTTTTATTTGAAGATTCAGCTTGACCATTAGCCTGGGCATAATAAGGAGTTGAATGGATCAAAGTAATTCCATATTGATCAACGAAATCTTTGACTTCACTTCCCACAAATACACTACTTTAATCTGCAGTTATGGTATGAGGAATTCCAAACCTACTCATTATCTCTTTTATGAAATTTATAACATCACACTGATTTATTGAAACCATGGGTTTTGCTTCAACCCATTTCGTAAAATAATCAGTTGCAACAATGATAAAAGAATGCTGTTTGGATGAAGGAGGAAAAATCTTCCCTATTAAATCCATCGCCCAACCTCTGAATGGCCATGGTTTGATAATGGAATTTAATTCAATTGCTGGTCTATGATGTAAGTTGCCATGTTTTTGGCAAGCTTGACAACCCTTAGCATATTCAATGCAATCTTTGAGAATCGAAGGCCAATAAAACCCGTGTCTTCGAATCAACCATCTCATTTTAATACCAGGTTGGTGCGCACCACAAGTTCCTTCATGGACTTCACCCATTATCTTCATGGATTCTTTTAAACTTGGGCATCTAAGTAACAAACCATCAGCTCCTTTTTTGTATAATATATCATCATCTAATATGTACTTAATAGCTTTAAGCCTTGTTGCCCTTGTTGATTCAGCATTTGGGTTAGAAATAAAATTTATTATTGGTGTTCTCCAATCTTCTTTAATAATTTGAACTTCATTTACCTCTGGAGGTAAACCCCTATCCAATAAAGAAGGCAATACTTTCTTTTTATTTTCAAAACAAATTTCTTCTTCCCAAGGATTTTCTTTGAAACCCGAAGCAATTTGGGCTAAACTGTTAGCCTCTTCATTCATGAATCTTGGTATGTAATCGATGACTGCATCATCAAAATTACATAACAAATGTACAGCACTCAAGTAATAAGGGATTAAAATGGGGCTTAAGCATTTATATTCTCCTTTCACTTGGTTTACAATTAATTGAGAATCTCCCATAACCTCAATCATTTTAGCTTTCCATTCCTTTCGTATTTCTAAACCAAATACTAAAGCTTCATATTCGGCTTGATTGTTAGTTCCATTGTGTTCAAGTTTAAGACTAAACTTAGTCTTAATTCCATTAGGAGATTCAATAACAACTCCAATCCTAGAGAATTGATTTGTCTTCAAACCATCAAACCACATTCTCCACGAAGCAAAACCAATACTAAAAGAATCAAACTCTTCTTGTTTTATGTCGAGGCATGGATGATCAGCCAAAAAGTCCGCTAAGGCTTGACCTTTCACAGCCTTTGAGGCATATAAACAAAGGTAAATTCTGTTAATGCTAGAATCCATTTTCCAATTCTGTTGTTTAGCAAAGGTCTAGATAATATATACTTTATTAAATTGAATTTCGATAGGACAATCACATTCCTTGGAAGCAAATAATATCTGAGTTTCATTGCAGCAAAATACAATGTAAGGCACAACTTTTCAATTGAAGAATATTTGCATTCAATACAATTTAAGGCCCTACTCAAGTAATATATGGCTTGCTCTCGAAAATCATCATTATCTTGAGCTAAAAGACAGCCAATGGATTCTTCTGCTGCTGAAATATACAACTTCAAAGGTTTATCCAACCTTGGTGGCATCAAAACAGGTGGATTAATCAAATAAGTTTTGATTGCTTCGAAGGCCTTCTGATGCTCTTCATTCCAATTGTATTCATCCTCTTTTCGCAACTTCAAAAGTGAAGAGAACACTCTGGTTTTTCTTGCAGCATTTGAAATGAATCTTCGAACGAAATTTAATTGCCCTAAAAACCTTTAAAACTCTTTTTTATTAGAGGGAGGTTTTGCATTAATAATTGCTTTTGCTTTATTTGAATCTACTTCAATGCCTTTTTTGTGCACTAGATAGCCTAGGAAATTTCCAGCACTGACACCAAAAGCACACTTCTGTGGATTCATTTTCAACTTGTAAAGTCTCATTCTTTTAAATACTTTTTCTAAATATTCTAGATGATTTTCTATATTATTTGATTTAATAGCTATATCATAAATATAACAATCTAGAAAATCACCTATCATATCATGAAAAATAGCATTCATAGCTCTTTGATAAGTAGCTCATGTATTCTTCAATCCAAAAGGCATTACAATCCATTCAAAAGTACCAATACTGCCAGGACATCGAAATGCAGTTTTATGGACATCTTCTTTAGCGATATATATTTGATTATATCCTGAATGTCCATCCATAAATGACATTATTTGATGTCCAGCTACTTCATCTATCAATAAATCCACAACAGGCATCGGATATTCATCTTTTGGAGTAGCCAAGTTAAGATTTCTAAAATCAATGCAAACTCTCAATTTACCATTCCTTTTAATCACAGGAACTATGTTAGAAACCCATTCAACATACCTGGCTGTTCGGATAAAACCTGATTTCAACAATCTTTCAATTTCTTCTTTAATCTTTGGGATGACCTTTGGAGCAAGTCTTCGAGATTCCTGCTTGAATGGTTTGAAGCCTTCCCTAATCGGCAACTTGTACTAAACCAAAGACCTATCTAAACCTGGCATTTCATGGTAGTCCCATGCAAAGCAATCCTTATATTCTTTTAACACAGATATAAGCCTCTCCTTAGTTGAAACATCTAAGAAATTACTAATAAAAACTGTCTTCGAACAAGTATCACTTCCTAAATTAACTTCTAACAAAGTGTCAATGTTTTGCAACTTTAAATTAAAAGATTGTTCAAAAACTAGAGAAACATCATTATCAAATACAACCTTCGACTCATCATGTTCATCTTCCAGAATGCCTTCATTCCATCATGCATGAACTAGTTCTTCACCCAAAAACTTCGAATGAATGGCTTGTACAACCACTTTTTCTAAGGCCGCATAAACATCCTCAGTTTCTAATCTCTTAGAGAGATTAGGCATTTGATTCATCATCCATTTTTTCAGGACCACTAACTGGTCCTATGAAATGACAAAGTGCATCCTCCCAAATTTTGTCTTCATTAACTGAAGGAATTTTACTTAAATCAACCGGACCAATGGGCTCTTCATAAAGCCTAGCTTCCATTACGTTCGAAGCTACACTGAATGGTTTTCGATCAGCTTCCACCATCTCAAACTCTGCATTTTCATTCAAAAGAATTAGTTGCTGATTCATTGAAGATGGAATACATTTGTTAGCATGTATCCAATCTCTACCTAATAGTGCATTATAATTTGAATTTCCTTCAATAACAAAAAAATGCAGTCATCGTGGCCTTCGAACCAACAGTTAATTCGACAGGCAATATCCCTTTTGCTTTCTTTTTACTTCCAACAAATCCAGAGATTACAACCTCTGTTGGAAGCAACTTGTTTTCTTCCAAATTAAGTTTTTTCAAAGTAGTAATAGGCATTATATTAACAGCTGCTCCATTATCTACTAAAATTCTATTTAATGGGCAACCATTAATATATGCCTTTACATATAGGGGTTTTAGATGCCTAGTCATCTGAGAAGTTGGTTTTACAAATTTATAAACTTTACCATTGGCTTGAAGTTCAACCTCAGACTCCACGATTTTAGGACAGAAACCCTGAGTATCCTCAACATCCCCATCAATGCAATTGCTTTGTCCTGGTTTTGCTTCGAAAGAGATTGGTAAAGTGAAAGCCATGTTGACATTTGCTTCCTCTATCATCAGATCAAATTCTTGATCTTCAAGAAAGTTGATTTCTTTTGAAGTGTCCATTTGAACATCACTTGGATTTTTTTCATCAATTTCCATTGCCTCCTTGCATTGCTCAATGATCAAGGATAACTTATTCTCATCGATCAATGTCATATGCTTCTCATTTTCATCCTTCATAGTATTCCTTTCGAACCTTGGATTGGGCTTTGAAGATTCTACACTTTTCTGAATATTTATTTTAATATTCTCCAGCATTTTGGCATACCTTCGTTGCAGTCTCCTTTTTTGAGCCTTGGACATAAATGGTCGGTATTCCATCTCTTGGGTTTTTGGATGTCTTAAGACATACCAATTGTCGATGGGCACTTTTGGTGGAATAACCAACTTCGGCTTACCTTGTTGACTTGAAGTCTGTCTTTCTCCTGTAAAAACACCTGCACTCTTTCCATGGTCCAGTGTACATCCTTTAAAATTAGGCTGGTTCGGATTAGGCACCTTTGGTTTATAAAAATGATTATTGTCTCTCAAACCAAAATTCTGTTGATTAAAATTTGGTTTGTTAACATAACCAGGCCTAAAGTACTGAAAATTCTTTTGGTAGTTCTTAGGTGGATAAAAAGGTCCATAAGAGAATTTATGATGTGGATGATTAACATATGGAGGTTTAGGATAACTTACTTTCCCTTTACCTTTCTCCCATGGCTTCACGGAATGATCTACCTTTTCCACATATGAATCATCCTTTTCAGCCGCTCTAACATATTCTTCACCACATTTAGTACAGAATTGCTTGAGAATCTCCCGATTCGGCTTTGATGCAGTTGACATCAAAGGATCTTCAAACATTGGTAATTCTGTTTCTGTTTCAGCTTTGGATCTAATTATCAAACTCTTAGATTCTGGATTATGGATTAATCTCTTCTTGCTCTTCCAGGTAGGAAATTCAGCATTGTGCGTCTCAACAAATAATTCTTTCATTCCACTCTGTGAATCTTCCGGAGTAAATTCATTCTCATTTTCTTCTGAATGAATTGACTTATTATCTTCCTCAATTCGATTTTCCTATAACATGAATCGAATAAAAGTAATTTTGTCAATTCCAAACAGTAATGTTTTCCAATTATGGATATTTTGATTACTTTTTTCTCTTTAATCTGTATATCTTTTAAATGGGAAATGAACATCATGGAATTCGACCTCAACTTCTTGAATTGAAGGGAAATGATCATTATCAATACCCATGGATTCATCACCTTTGTCGGGGAACTTTAAATTCCCTTTTTGAATTTGTTCTTGTATTACATTTCTAAATACAATACAATTATTTGTTGAGTGTCTCCAAGAATTATGCCATTTGCAATATTCCTTATTTCCTATTTCTTCAAAATTTGGAATTTTATGACCCTTAGGCAATTTTATGAATTGACCATTCAACATGTGGTCAAAAATAGAGTCTACTTTTGAAATATCAAAAGAATATTGCCTCGAAGATTCATTCGAAGCATTTTTCTTTGCCTGGTAACTTGTTTTACTATCTATCTTTATTAATGCATCACAAGTAAATGGGGATTTGCCGATTATCTCAGCAGCATCTACCTCATAATTTGGATCATAATAATAACTCTTAAAAGATGAACTTTGTCTTTGATATTCTTCTTTTAACAAAGTTTCATATCTCGACACCTTGGTAGTTAATTTCATGAGATCCCTGAACTCTATTCCATCAAATTTCTTTCTTAACTCAAACTCTAAATCATTCTGAGCTAACTTCACAAATTCATTTTCGGGTAAGCTAATTCTGCATCTATTTTTTGCTTTCTTAAACCTATGAATAAATTGTGAAGCTTTTTCATCAGGTCTTTGTCTAAGTCTGGCTAAATTAGCCATGGAAACTTTAGGATCAATTCTAAAAAACTGAGTGTGAAACATTTCTTCTAATTGTACCCAATTTTGAATAGAACCTGGTGGGAGATTTACATACCAAGTAAATGAATTCCCTGTTAATGAATTTGAAAACAATCTAAGTTTCAAAAAATCATTATTTCCAGCTTCACCACATTGCCCAGTAAACCTCCCAATATGCTATATAGTTGATTGTTCTCCTTCACCAAAGAATAAAGCTAATTATGGGACTTTATACCCTCTTGGGAATTCATATGTCCTATCAATCCAATCTGGATATGGCTTCCGATATATTGGGACCTGAATATTTCTATTAAAAGGTCCATATGTCTCTTGAATTAATTCAAGGAGTTGATTTCTAGTTGCCATGATGGGTTGATTTCCCGGTATGTTTGTGTTAACATTTTGATTTTGAAGCACCCTAAAGTTTTCATTTTGACTTTGATTCAATTTGTTTCCTTCATAATCACTAGATTTTCTCCCTATCAACCCCCCGGGTTCATTGGTACTATCAATAGTATAATTGCCTTTTCCTAGATCATACAAAGGATTTGTGAATTGATTTGAATCTAATTGATGTGAAACATTTTTATGAACATCATTATAACTAAACTTTATGGGCTGACTAGTAAATTCATCATAATGAAATTTACTATTCATTTTGTTCACTTCAGATGAACTCACTACAAGAATTCGGACATTTAGTGACAAATTTTTTAGTGACAAATTGGAATTTGTCACTAAAAATCTTCTTTTTGTGACGAATTTCATGATCGTCACTAAATGACCGTACAAAAACTAATTTTTGTGACGAATGTATATAAGAGTCATTAAAAGCCGTCACAAATACTCTCCCACCAAAAATTTCCCGCCAAAATAAGGCGGGAAAGGTCTTTTGTGACGCACTTTTAACATCGTCATAAAAGGTATTAAAAAAAAGACGTCGTTTTTCATTATTTGAGATTTTTTGTGACGCTCATTGACTTGTCACAAATAAAGACTTTTTGGTGACGGTGACTTTGTGGTCACAAAAAATCTAAAATATTATTTATTTTTCTATATACATTAAATGTATGGTTTTTGTGACAAAAGTATATCATCGTCACAAAAACAAAAATAAAAAAATGACATCATAGGAATATTTTGTGACGATTTATGGTTTGTCACAAAAGAATGATTTTTTGTGATGATTTATGTGCCGTCACAAAAAATATAAAATATTATTTATTTATTTATTTTATTAAATGTAAGCTTTTTGTGACGATATCTAACATTGTCACAAAAGTAAAAGCAAAAAAACGGAATACATATGGAGACTTTTTGTGACAGTTTATGTGTTGTCACAAAAGATATATCATTTGTGACAATTTTTGTGTTGTCACAAAAGTATAAAATATTATTTATTATTTTGATTTATTAAATGTGACTTTTTAGTGATGAAAGGTAACATTGTCACAAAGTTTTTTTTTTTCCTAAAAAAAAAAAAAAAAAAAAAGCAATATATGTTCTATATGCAATTTCCATGGTTTGAATGATGAAATGAATTAGGCTAATGCTCTTTATACCCTAGTTATTAGAGCCGAACTGGCGACTCGGACCCCTAACCGGTCTGGGTTAATTATTGGACCGGATAAGGAAGAAAACCAGAGTTACCCTCCTTAAACCGGTGTGAACCGGCCGGTCAGATCGATCTAACGGTCAATTAATAATTCAAATTTTATTTATTTATTTATTTATGGAAATTGCATTCCTTGAGGTTTGAACTCCTAAAGTCTTAAAAAGAAAAGGAAATGAGAGTCTTTACCACTAGGCTATGCTTTAGTTCTTATTATTATAATGCAATCTATAAAATATAACCTTATTACATTCATATACTTGTAAAAATCTCAAATATATTTAAAATAATATATATTTTATAATTAAGCAATCCAACCGTTGACCCAGTGGTTAGACCGGTGAACCGGTGTCGTGGTCAGGTCGATGTCCAGTCCGGTTCTGATAACTATGCTTTATACCAATAATCCAAGTTTTTGTTGGTGTTATATATTTAAAAAAAATTAAATATAAAGTATATTTGTTTTCTAAACTTATATTAAACATAAATATATTTAAAATAATACATTTTCGAAATTGAACGGTTCAACCTTTACCCCAATAGTTTGACTGGTGACTCAGTAATCGACCCACTTTCTTCGACAGACCAATGACCGAGCTAGGTCTGATAACTATGACTTTACGCATCATTGTATAATAAAAAATATAATAATAATGAATTAAAATTAATTTTAAGATTAATTTATAATTCAAATTATTTAAATTAATTTTAAATTAAATTAATACTAAAAATAATATAAAGTAAATTTAGGATTATATATCCATAAGCCGAAGAAAATGTCTTAATTAATTTATACCATTAATTAAGTTCAAGGGTACTTTTAATATATATATATAATAACTAAAGAGAAGAATTTGAACATCTCAAGTACCTCATGGTACAAAATTGGACCTCATGGTTAAGGCTCTAAGACTTTTGGATATTTATTTCAAACTTTTAAATTATTATATAGTCATAGGGGTTATATACTCGTATATTCGTAACATAAGTGTTTTATAATTTATGCCACTATTTATATATTTAATATTGATATACATAAATAATTATATACACAGGAATGATCAAGTCAGCATATACTTTTATAACCTTATGTCAGCATAAATCCCATAGACAATTGTGTGATCCATTTTTCGAAAAACTGACTGTTGGATCAGATACTATACCTACTTATGTATTTCATATATGCCAAAAATCACAGTAATCCAATGGTCGGTTTCTCATTATGTCACTAAGAAAAACCAAACAGTTTTCCACGGTTATATTTTTTCATAGCTATACTTTGAAATTTTGTCATTGGATCATCATGATTTTTGGCATGCATGACATCAACAGGTCCATTATCTAATCCAATGGTTAGTTTTTGTAAGCGCGCATGAAGCCCATAGATAAGTGTGGGATGCATATTTTGAAAAACTGACCATTGGATTAATATAATGTACCCATGGATGTCATGCATGCAAAAAATCATGGTGATCCAATATCAGGATTTCATAAAATAGCTATGTAGAACTGCGATGGCCGAAAACTGTCACAGTTTTTCTTATTGACATTTATGAGAAACTGACCGTTGGATCGCTAGGATTTTTGACATACCACACATGCATAAGTATAGTATATGATCCAACGGTTAGTTTTTCAAAATCTTTATCCCACTCTTGTTTATGGGCTTCATGCTTACATAATTTAATTCCTTTTGATTTAATATTGTACCTATGGATGTCTTGTATGCAAAAAAACATGATGATTCAACGTCAGAATTTCAGAAAATAGTAATAAAAATATTTAAGAACTTTAATGAGTCTATTATTATACCATGAACCCTATAAGATTTTCAAATATCTTGTTTAATAATTATTCAAAAGTTCCAAAAAAATATTTAAGAAATTTAATGAGTTTATTATTATTTAAGAAATTTAATGAGTCTATTATAAGGTACACCTTTCGCAAAGTTGTGTAAGGTGACCTTGTAGGAAAGCCAATTACATAACATATTTTGAAAAACTGAGTGTTAGATTACATAAACTTGTAATGAATTTCATGTTTTCCAAAAATCATAATAATCCACTGGTCAATTTTTGAAAAAATCTGACTAGATAAAAATAGTGATATTTTGAATAACAAAATAGTTGCAATTTTTCAAAGAAAATTTTTCAGAAACCGACCGTTGGATTGTTATGATTTTTGGCAAGCATGAAATTCATTAAAAATTTATCCAATCCAACGGCCAGTTTTTCAATATATATTCTATAATTAGCCTAACATAAGTCACCTTATAATAGAAGCACAGTTAAGAAATTATTATAAATATTAATTATTTATAGATTAAAAACCAAAATGATGTCGTTTAGCACTTCAACTCTTTGCTTCCCTCTTCTTTTTCCCCAATTTTATTTTCCAATTTCCCATGTCTCTGTATCCCTAGGTACATACGCCTCTCTGGCTCTCTCTTGTTGTAGTCTCTCATATCCTATTGGATTATTTCCATATAAATATTTATACTTATATATAAGAATTAATTACTTAAAATTTAATTAATTTTAAAAGCCCTAAACACTAAACAGAGTCATTTGACATTTGGCGGTAAAGGTATTTTGATAAGAATCGCGTATCTGTGCATCTCCCTCAAATTTTCCCTCGCAAAACACCCCCCACCAGCAAATCTGCTCGATTGAAACCTAAATCTTTCAATCTCCTCTCCCTCTTGCTCTCGATTTCATATCTCTCTGTCGGTGCGGTCCCTCTCTTCTCTCACGATGCATTCTCTCTCTCTCCCGTGTCCGATAAGTACACAGAGTCTGATCCCCTCTGTTTCGTTGGTATCCGGCCTAAGCAGCTCGCCGGCAACAGCCACTTCTTGTGGCGGTGCGGTCCCTCTCTACTCTCGAGTTCATATATTTTGGTATGTCCATTAATGTCACATTTTATTTATTGATTTTCTATTTCTAACCCTAAATCGTTATATATATATCGGTGCCTTCTCTGTTTCTCTCCCTTGTCCGATGACGAACGGTTTTGATTGGTGGTGTTTCGCCGGAATCCGGCCTGTGCAACCTGAGTAGCTTGCAGCCATCAGCCACTTCTTGTGGTATGTTCATTTTGATCTTATGTTGCATTTTAACTTGCATCGATTCGATTCAATGTCATATTTTAGTTTGGTTTCTTTGATTATTGCATGATTAGTTGATAACAAACATTGTTTTATACTTGGACATAGAGAATGTTCTGGTGCGCTCTCTCTCTCTCTCTCTCTGCTACTCTGCTACTATACTTCAATCACCAAGTTTCTAGATAACTCCCAACCCAGTCATTTGATGAAATTAAGAGAAAAAAAATACTTATATAATTAATTAAATCTAGATCAAATTAATTTTTGTTAACCTTAATTTGATAAAATTGCCACACTAAGATCACTCCTTGTTTTGGCTCCTTAGCTAAAGTAGAGAACCAAAACACAAAACACATGCTCTAATAGACTCTCAGCTCTCCTAGGCTCCCTATTTAAAATTCTCCGTTAATGACTCTCTACATGTAGGGAGCTAGACTCACTCCCTTGTTTGTCTCTTTCTCTTTCTCTCTCTCTGTTAGTTCTGTTTGTGTGTGTGTGTAGTATAAATATGTACGTGGGGTTAGTGTAGAAAGCACAAAGCACAAACACTCTCTAGTTCTTCTACAATTATGGAGAACAAGAGGTGTGGACTATTGCCAAACATGGCCATTATCTTCATTCATCTCACTCTCATTTGCATCTTTAGTATCTCTCCGGCAATTGCTCAGGAAGCACTACTAAATGCGGATGAAAACAGCAACTTACAGACTTACATTGTGCTTGTAAACAAGCCAGAGGGCAGAGTTTTGGAGCAATCAGAGGATGTAGAGAGCTGGCATAAGTCATTCATGCCGGCTACCATCGCAAGCTAAAACCATTGCTCTAGGCTTCTAGAGCAAGATGTGGAGGGAAATGGCCGGTTTGGTATTATTTTAGTGCATGGATTTGGAGGAGGAGTCTTCTCATGGAGGCATGTTATGGGGGTTCTGGGTCGGCAGGGATTTTAAGTGTTCATTTTTATTATTGCTTGAATGATGTGCCTCTAGTTACCCTTGCTCTTGTTGTTCTTGCAGCCAAACATGTTATGTCAAAGGCGCACCTTAATAAGATAATCACATGTGATATTGTCAACCCAGTAGACTTGAAAAATGTATGAAAAATACATAAAGAATTAAAAGTTATATTGATTCTTCTAAAAATTTAAGAAAAACAAGGACTTAAAACTGTTAATCGGGTTACTAATTTCATAAGGGACACGTGCTGATGTTTGAATGGTGGATAATTCAAAATTGTTTGTAGTAAAATTGTTAAAGTAGGGATTTTAAAAAACACGTTAAAGTAGGGATTTTAATTAAGTGCTTCTAGCTATCCAGTGAATCCTCCCTATATATATAGAGAGACTTAGTATGCCAAAAGGACATGTGACTTAGATTGCCAAAGAACATTGAACATCAATTTTTTTTCTGTCACTTTTGTTTTGAGCAGAAAGAGGACAAATTAGCACAAACTCTCTAAATTGTTGTTTCTTTTTCTTTTCTTTTTTTTTTTTGCATCAAAATTTTCTCACAAGACCTCATTGGCAAATAGGGAACTAGAATTATTTGGAAGAATATTCTTACCATCACCTAATGCAACAGTTGCCTTTAATATAATCTCTCTAGTGGGAAGGATACTCTTTAAGGCAATTGAGTCCTTAGAATTAGGTTTCAGTTAAAAAAACTAATATTCTTCAAAGTTTTCTTTGCATTTCTTGAACCCAAACATTATATTGAAAAGTCCAAATCTTCCATCCAAGTTTAGCCTGAATTGCATTATTAAAATGTTTAAGTTGTTTGATGCCATGATATCCCAATGTCTTAGGAGTACACACATCTCTTAGGGTCACCCTGTCTTATTCCATGGAAAGGAACAATGTACCCTTCCGGAAAGCCATTAATCAATAGAGAAAAGTCTAATGTACTCAAAATATTATGAGCCAAAATGAAAAGATAGACATGGTAAGATAATATTCCATTGACCATGTATGGTTTTAGTGCTGAATTTGGTTTTCCCCTTAAATATTTGTTTTTTATGTGCTAAATGCTCTAAGCTATTGTATGTGACTTAGTATTTATATAATAGGGACGCGGAAATGGATAGGAGTTGGATACAGCTTGATAATAGATGTTGTCGAGAGTATGCAAATGGCATTAAGGATTTTATGGCTTTTGCACGACACGGTCCTGTGGATAGCTACAATAGGATGTGGTGTCCATGTTGTAACTGTCTTAATAGAATGTACGTAGAAGTTAGTAAGGTGGAAGAACATTTGTGGATATATGGGATGTCAAAAAGTTACACTTTGTGGGATAAACATGGCGAGGGTGATGATCCAATAATTCATGATGCTGGTAATGTTGACGATAATGATGAGATTGAGGATTCTGATGATGGGATAGAAGAACTCTTACACAATGTATGCGAGGGAACGTTCCCACCGACTACTCATGAGGTGGAATCGGCTACTACCCAAGATACTCATCATAGAAGAAGGGAAGTAGAAGGATTTCCCAAATTGTTTAGGGATACACAACAGCCATTGTATCCGGGATGTGAGAAGTTTTCGAAGCTGTCTTTTCTGGTAAAGTTGCTTCATTTAAAGGCAATGTATCGATGGAGCAACAAATCGTTTGACAAGCTACTTGTGTTGTTTAAAGATGCATTGCCCGTTGGGGAGACGTTGCCGAAATCCTATTGTGAAGCGAAAAGCATCATGCGGGATTTGGGACTTTCCTATGAGACCATACATGCGTGTAAGCATAATTGTATACTGTTTTGGAAGGAGCATGAAAATAAACAAGAGTGTCCCAACTGTCATGAGTCTAGATGGAAAGACAATGGGGGTAGGCGTAAGAGGATTCCTCAAAAAGTATTGCGATACTTTCCCTTGAAACAGAGATTGCAGAGATTGTTTATATCGAATAAGACGGCTGCAGACATGAGGTGGCACAGTGATAAACGCATTGTGGAGGAGAATGTTTTTCGGCATCCTGCCGACTCTAAAGCATGGGAACAATTTGATAAAGATCATGAGTGGTTCGCACAAGAACCACGAAATGTTCGGCTTGGGTTAGCAAGCGATGGCTTCAACCCGTTCGGCAACATGAGTAACTCTTACAGCATGTGGCCAGTTATACTCATGCCTTATAATTTGCCGCCATGGAAGTGTATGAAAGAGCAATTCTTTATGATGTCGTTGCTCATACCTGGACCGAATTCACCTGGAAATGACATTGACGTGTATTTGCGACCGTTAATAGATGAGCTAAAAGAGTTGTGGGAGGATGGGGTGGAGACGTATGATGTATCCACGGGAGAAAATTTTCAGTTACATGCATCGGTGTTATGGACTATAAATGACTTTCCTGCATATGCAAACCTGTCTGGGTGGAGCACGAAGGGGAAATTGGCATGTCCCACTTGTAATAAGGAGACAGTTTCTTTATATTTGACACATGGACACAAGTCATGTTATATGGGCCATCGTCGTTACCTTCCGCGCTCGCATAGATGGCGGAAACAAAAGACAAAGTTTGACGGTAAGTCAGAGAACAGACCGCCACCAAAAGAGTTGTCTGGGGATGATTTGTTGGAGCAATTGATTAGTGTTAATAATGTCACATTTGGATCGATACCGAATAGTAGGAAGAGGAAGCGCACTGAATTGGAGTTCAATTGGACAAAAAAGAGCATTTTCTTCGAGTTGCCTTACTGGCGCACCCTAAAACTGCGTCATAATTTGGATGTTATGCACATCGAAAAGAACATATGCGATAATGTGTTGGGAACATTGATGAAAATCGATGGGAAAACAAAGGATACAGAGAAAACTCGTCTTGATCTCAAGGAACTGAAAATAAGGGAGGAATTGCATCTAGAATTGGATGATACAAGATATAAAATGCCACAAGCATGCTACACATTGTCCACTAGTGAGAGAAAGGACTTATGCGAGTGGATAAAATCGGTGAAGTTTCCAGACTGGTATGCATCAAATATCTCTCGCTGTGTGACTGCTGCAACTGGAAAGATTACTGGAATGAAGAGTCATGATTGTCACGTTTTCTTACAGAGACTACTCCCTATTGCAATACGTAGATACTTGAGAAAGGACGTGGCTGATGCATTGATATCATTGAGCTTCTTTTTTAGGGATTTGTGCAGCAGAACCTTGACATTGGAATCAATAGAACGAATGCAAAACAATATTGTGTTTACACTATGTAAACTCGAGATGATATATCCACCAGCATTCTTCGATGTCATGGTACACTTAGCAATTCATCTCCCTGGTGAGGCGAAGCTTGCTGGACCGGTGCAATATCGATGGATGTATCCAATTGAGAGGTAAGTTATGTTTTTATAATTAAATCATGGCAAGGTTGATGTTCATAATATATGTTTAGTTTATTTACTATGTTTTTTTAAAGATTTCTTCGCACACTGAAGTGTTATGTACGAAATAAAGCACGACCTGACGGTTCTATTGCTGAAGCTTACATTCATAATGAATGCTTGACGTTTTGTTCTATGTATCTTCGCGGGGTTGAGACAAGATTCAATCGGAAAGAACGGAATTATGATGGAGGAATGGAGGGGCAGCAAAGTGATCGATTATCAGTTTTTTCTCAAAATGTCCGTTCATTAGGAGCCCAAACGTATGATTTCTTTGAAATGACTGATATGGAAAAGGCTAGGTGGTACGTGCTCAATAATTGTGAGGAAATATATGATTACTTGGAGTAAGTAAACAATTCTTTAGCTAAGTTCATTATTCCCTTTTTTTTTTTCATTTCTATGTTCATTTTGTACAAACCTTTGATGTAGTGAACACATGCATGAAATTCAGACACAAAGCAGCCTCAATGTAGAAAAGAGGCATCGCGAGGAATTCCCTGAATGGTTTGCAAGACGCGTAAGTCTTGGCATGTGGCTATTTTAATATAACATTCATTTACAATTAGTGTATAATATGTATTAACTTTTTACACAATTTAATTTGTCAATAAATTAATCTTTTGCGTCGTCAAGAGCCACCTGAAGCAACTGATCAACTATATTGGTTGGCCTGTGGTCCTGATAAGCGAGTGACTCGATATAGTAGGTGTATTGTTAATGGGATTAGGTTCCGCACAAAACATAGCGAGGAAAATATAAATCTTACAACTCAAAATAGTGGTGTGGTTGTTAAAGGGACACACGACTCAAAAGAAGTTGACTTCTATGGTGTCTTGAGTGATGTTATTGAGTTGCACTACATTGGGAACAATCATGTGTTTTTGTTCAAGTGTGATTGGTTTGATATTAGTAATACAAGGACGGGAATACATATAGATAAACACTACACGAGCATCAACGTATCCCGTACTTGGTACAAAAATGACCCATTTGTGCTAGCAACTCAAGCCGAGCAAGTTTTTTATGTAAAAGATCCCAAATTAGGGGGAACATGGCAAGTTGTACAAAAGGCACCGCCTAGGAACTTGTATGATGTTCCTGAGGCAGATGAAGAATGTGAATCAGACATCAATGAAGTGGATAATGATGCTTTTCAAGAATATGATTCAAGAGAGAGTGTAGTGACTGCTGAAAATGATGATCAAGAGATTGGCCCATTGAATAGGACAGATTTATGCCCAGAGTATGTTCCAGCTGCCACGATAATTAATAGTAGACGGCGCTCAGATACTAATGGCAATGCCGATTTTATTAATGATGAAGGTACTGATGAAAGAATTGATGAAGACATTTCATTGCGATTAGATAGTTCTGATGATGCAGGTTTTATTGGTAGTGATAGTGACTCAGATGACTGACACAGTTGTAGTGCATTAATTTAGATCCCATTACACCTATGCAAGGTAACAAGATGTTTGTGTGAATCTATGTTTTTTTTTTTTCCTTCCATATGTTTATATGTGTATTGTAAAGTTTATGTTTATTGGTTTCACATATATGTTTGTTTTGTAGATATCTTGTTGATTAGAAATGACAGGACCTGGACGCCGCCGACCATTAAGACAGACCACATTGGTGCCACGAGCAGTGCCAGAGAGGACGAACTCTGCTTCCACTACATCGCAGAGTTTGCCTAATAGCAACGATGGTAAGAATACATGATTATTGTATGTCTTTTGAAAAAATAAAAAATAAAAAATGCCGGAATTAATTTTTCGTAATGTTTTCTTTATTTTTGTTGTTGTAACTGTAGCATCGGACCCGCCTCCACGTCCACAAAGACGTGGACGAACACGGGGGCTTGCATTGAATAAAGCCACTCGTGGTGGTCGAAAGTTGGAAACGAAGTTTGTAGAAAATTACCTTCGTTCGCTGGGTTCTGGTGCTGAACACTTCACTACTGAGCTAGGGAGCATCATACGCTCAGAGTTGTCTCCCCTTATAAGGGATGCCTCTAAAATCCCAGAAGATGCTTGGATGAAGATTTATTCAAAGATTGAGGTGAATGAAGTCAATTTAAGGAGTTCATGTTACATGTTTTGAGTTCAAATTAACATATACTATATATGCATAACTAAATTCAATAATCATCTGCAGGAAAAATTCCAAGTGAATATTCATGAAAGTACACCTCGAATGGCTATATATAGTATTGTGACGACTGCACATAAGACTTGGCGTTATAACAACAAGAAACATTATAAATACATTTTGGCCAAGTACGATAGTGAAACACGTGCAAGGCAGGAGCCCCCAGGGGACACCACTTCAGATGATTGGCAGAAATTGTGCGATCTTTACAACAATAAAGAGTACCAGGTAAAGTATTAGTTTCTTTATTGAACATTAATCACATCACGCCCATATTATAAATATCCAAAGTTAGTAAATGAATTAAAGAGAAGATAAAGACAAAAAAAAAGAAAAAAAGAAAAAAAGAAGAGAGAATCATTTATACTATGAAGTGTTTAGATAATAAGTTACCAAGTCCAAGGACTAAGTGTTATTTAAAATCTAAAATTTCTTTCTTTCTCCTTGATCTATTTTACTTACATGTCTCTCTTAGAAACTACCTAGACAAAATTATTTAGTTTTTATTTTATTATCTTATAGTGACTAATTTTGAATTGGTCATTAACATTTATTTTTCACTGTAATACAGGAGCGATGTGAGAAGAATTCAGAGAACAGGGGACATTTGAAAGTTTTACACTGTGCAGGTTCAAAGCCATTTGTTCGGATTCGGGAAGAACTGGTAATCATTAGCTAAGCCACTAGTTATTAATGTTTAGCACCTTTTTATAATATGTTATTTTTATTTTTCATATTCATATTTCTCCTTGAAATGGTGTATAGGACAATGCTGACAGGATACAAATATTTCAACATACTCGCAAACATAAAGTACCTCCAGGTACTGAGGCAACTTGGGTATCTCCAGAAGCTGAGTCGATCTACGTAAGTCATTTATAAAGTTAAAAGTTTTGATCTCAATTAAATTATATTTACATATCTTTATTCATATTACATAAATTATAAAAATGCTCTCTAATTTTATGTATTTTGATTTACAATGATAGGCGCGGATGATTGATCTACAGACTCAGCCTACACCCGAGGGTGATAACTCATTGACTAATGATGAGATTTATGATCAAGTCAACGGCACAAGACCGAGATACATTAAGGGTCTTGGGCATGGATTCCGTCCAAGCTCTTCATCCACTTCAAGGAAGTCGTCTCGAGAGGAGCAAGCTAGATTGGAGACTCAAATTCGAGAAGAGGCAAGGATGGCACAGGAAGCACTAGAGGCTCGATTACGAGAGGAGGCTAAAGCGGAACAGGAAGCACAAGAGGCTCGACTACGAGAGGAGGCTAAAGCGGAACAGGCTCGACTACGAGAGGAGGCTAAAGCGGAACAGGCTGCACTAGAGGCTCGACTACGAGAGGAGGCTAAAGCGGAACAGGCCGCACTAGAGGCCCGTATACGAGATGAGGTTATGGCTGAGAATTCTGCAACTCAGGCTCGACTGAAAGCAATGGTGGAGGATATGATTGCACAAAGTCGAATATAATACATAAGTCAAAGTGCTTTGACTTGTTTTGACTTCAGGTAATTTCTTCAATTGCTATGTAACTATTAAATCAATTAGTTCCAAATGAATTAATTCTTTCTCTTTTGATATTGTTGAAGTGATATGGTTTAATTGGAATGGTTGAGTTCGTTGAAAATATTGTAGTTTGGGGGGTTGGAGGTTAATGGAGACCCACTTGGGTTTGATTGTTTTTCTTTTATGTATAATAAGTTTTATGATGTTGGGATAGTTCTTGTGGAACTGATTGTTGATGATTTGGATGCGTGGAGCGCGTCATTTTACTTTTTTATTAAGTTGTGAATATTATAGACGTGTTATAAACTCTTTTTCTAATAGGTAAAAATTTGGAAATGTTGCAAAAACAGACGGAACTCTGCCGGATTTTCGTCTCGAAAAATGATCCTATTTGTACCACTTTAAGCTATTAGTGGACAATTGAAGATTGTTTCTTTTTTTAATTATTGCTTTTGGTATTTTTGCATTCTACCCATCAATATTATGTTAGTATTAATGTGTAAGAGTTATAGTTGAAAAACTTTTAAAGTATATAACTAGCTACTTGGTTATTCTACTAAATAGTATATGTAATTGGTTTAAAAATCCATAGTAATGTTGGAAATAATATACATATCAATATAAAAAATGCTAGTTATCTGAGTAATAGTATAGCAAGAGCTAGTATATTGAATATTTTTAGTTTCATGATTGTGATACACTTTATAATCCTATCTAAATTTGCGTATTGTAATGTTGTGCTTCTACTGAACTTACTTTATTTTTTTAATTGAGCTTTATCACTATTCTCGATGACATAAACGTATTTTGCACATCACATGTTTATTAAACTCACTATTTTTTTTTCTTTAATTTTGCAGATATTGTGGTGGAGTTAACTTGGAGGAATAATAGACAAGTGTTGGGGATAACTTGAAAGAAATAATGGACAAGTGGCGTAGAATAAACTTTATTTTTTATTACATGCAAAATAAATTTCATTTTTTATAAATTTCCTTTATTTTTATTGACAATGTAGAATAGTCGACTATATTTATCAATTTTAAGACAATATTTGCCTTTATTTTTCTTCCTAAATTACTTGTGTAGATAATTTATTATTTTTATTTCAATAATGTTCAAATTTGTTGGAGATATAATTAATTGAGTTTGTTAATTATTTTATATATATAATTATTATTTGTGATTTAAATGCAGGTAATATAAGAATTATGTGGTTTAATAAGTCATTAAAAAATTAACTTTTATGACGATTAATGATCGTCACAAAAACATAATAAAATAAAAGATTTAAAAAATCCTTTTGTGACGACATAAATCTTGTCGCAATAAGATAATTATCTTTTGTGACAATAATTATGTCGTCGCAATATGTTTTAATTTTTTTAAAAAAAACAAATAGTGACAATACTTGCATTGTCACTAATAATTTATGTCTTCACAATATGCATATTATTTGTGACGAATTTAGATGGACCAATGAACTTTTAGTGATGACTAAAGTGAAGAATTTGTGACAATACATACGTCACAAAAAGTATAGTCGTCACTATAAGAAATACATTTTAGTGACGATTTTAGATGGACCAATTGATTTTTTGTGACAAAAAAAGCGAAGTATTTGTGACAAAATATGTGTCACAAATTGTCTACTTTTAGTGATGTTTCTTATATCGTCACTAAAAGGAATACCTTTTAGTGACGATGTGGTAGCGTCGTCACCAATACCCTTTTATGACCAGTCTACAGTGACACCTCGGTGACGCTCCATAAATCGTCACTAAAGGCCTTTAGTGACGATAAAATTGAGTTTTAGTGACAATTGTGCACGTCACTAAATGTCCGATTTCTTGTAGTGACTACTACTTGGTTTATTAACATCTACAATCGTAGGAAATATAAACTCATTTTGTTGAGCATTCATCATTGTTTTTGACTTATTTATATCACTAAGGCCATTTATTGGTCTTATATTTTCATTCTGGCCATAGATTGTCCTTATATACTCATTTTGGCCATAAGTTGGCCTTGCCTTTTCACTATGACCATAAATTGGCCTTGTACCTACCGACCCCTCGAGTTCCAAATTCACTTGAGGGGGAACACCCAATAATGAACTTCCTGGGGAGTTCGGGACAACATCTTGTTTCTTTTGTGAACCATTATATATCTCTTCATTTACAAAAGTACATTGTTTGCTCATAGTATTTATAATGGTTTGCTGTAATTGTTGAGTAATTTCAGCCACTATAGGCCGAAATATCTCAGAAACTTGTACTGCTAACTGCAATAGAGTTTCTGGATTAGTGTTCTGTAGGTTAGCTCTTTCTATACTAGCTTCAACCCTCGAGCTTTCTTCATTTTACAATAAATTTTGATCTTCAGGAATGGCTTCAAGGCCATCTTCTGGCCTATTCTCACATTGATTTGAAGATTCTGTTTGTTTAGACCTTCATGTCATCATAGCAAGAAAATTTTATATTTTGCCTTAATTGTCCCACCGGGCGTGCCAAAAAAGATGTTCGCTCAAGAAATCTTCAAGGTGTCAACTGCATACGTAAGGTTTGAAGTGGGGGGCGTGCCAGAAAGGTTTACCTTACACCGTTTCAAGGTAAAAGATTGTTTCGAAGTTAATCAAGCCAAAATATATTAATCAGGCAATTGTGAGAATTCGGCTTTGCCTCAATGAAGAGGACTTTTAATTAACAGTACAAGGCAAAATAATTATAAATAACTCGAAATGTAACAGATAAAGCAACAAATAAAATGTTTCGAAGAAACCACATAATCATATTATTACCTCCATTTCTGGTACAGCAATTATACACTTCTGTTAAAGTCCTTCGAAGCAGTCAGATAGAAGAGGATAGAAGAGAGAGAGAGATCTGAGAAGAAAAGGATAGAGGGATAAGAGAGAAAGAGATCTTAGACGAAAGGAAAGAGAGTATGGGATGAGAAAAGAATTTAAGAGTTTAAGAGATACATTAAGGTGAGGAGAGATAAAGTAAAGATATGCATAAAGACGTGCGTCTTGTGAGGTTGTGGACCTTTTGCATGGAGAGTCCTTCCTCTATTTATAGACTTGAAGAATAACTGCCTTCCATCCGTATCCAATGAATGGTTTACAAGTGTCGTAAGATTCTGTAATTTCTTTGGAACACTTGTGTTTTACTAGATGAGAAAAACTGCTTCAACCGTCTTCAATCCAAACGCTGAATGACATCTGCCCAATTAACTGCTAATCCATTTGAATAAATCAATATTCTTATCTTGAATTTTCAATTCGATAACTGCTGTTTAAGTTACAAAAGAAACACACCACTAAACTGGCGGTTACAAGCAATTATTTCAGCATTGTAATCTGGTGTGCTGCACTTCATTATATGCTACTTTCTCATTAGTCCAAGGAACTGAAAACTACCTTCTTTAAAAATACTCAACACGTGTCTGCATTTTATTGGCCGGTTATTTTAATAGTAAACAGATTTATGATTGCCAAAGTGTATTTCTTGAGTAGCACATTTTTAAGTGTCATGATCAAAGAATTGATAGCATTTGTGAACAAAAAGTTTTCTTTAAAAATCAAAGTTGACTCACTTGAACTTCGCTATAAAAGTAGGCCGTACCCATTTCGTTAATGCATTACTTGAACATCCAATTTCCAAGATGGTTAAAGTATAGTCATTATTGAGAGGGAGGTCACCTTCTCCAAGTAATGCATAGACTTGTTTGAAGATTGACTTTAGTGCCACAATTATCCCCGAACACAGACCCAAAGCTTTGATTATAGAAGACAAATTAAAAATGTAAAGCAAGATTGTGTTTGTGAAGATGAAGGCTTGCTTGAAAATTAATTTTAGTACTGCTATTATTCCGAAGCACGAACCCATGACTTTGATTATGGAAGACAAAAAACATAAAGCATGATTGTGTTTGTGAAGATGAAGAAACTTATTTATTTACTCCGTATTTATTTTTGTGGAGTTGAAGAGAGATAACTATGAATTTAAAGAGAGTTCGAGATAAGTGTAACTATTGGAGAGAGGGGCAGATAGTGTTATTGTTTGAACTCTTTAGAAGTAGGAGTGATGGGTGAATATGAATTTACATATTTTTTTTTTTACCTTGAATGAAGTACTTAATTTTCATAATGTAGAGGGAAACTATGGGAACGATGAATAGTTGATGATATATAACTTCATCTTTGGCTTTATAATTAGTATAGATTTTAGTTTGACACCTTCAGTACGTTCCATTCCGGTCAAGCATATTTCTAGTTCTTAGTTTGCATTATCTCCAAGTTCGACATTTTCATTTCAAAGAAGAAATTAATTCCTTTTATTTTTATTTTTTCTTTTTCTTTAAGGAACAATTCCATGCATTCCTCTTAAGCATGTCTGTTTTCGTTTAAAGTACTAAGCATTATAAGTATTTCCTTCATTAAGCAATTTCCTCATCGCATGTTGTTCATTTCGATTTCTTTTACGTTTATTCTAAAGTCATTCATACGAAGCACCAATTAAGAAGATAGAAATTTCAATTTTTGTACAATCGGATGAAGCTTTAAATACAGTGACCAGAAAGCTAGGCAACAAAAGCTTTAGACTTAGTTTTTCTGCTTAGAAATTAAGTGCAGGAGGGGATTGTATACAACATTAATCTCTTAAACTTTTTATATATGAGTTTGGCATGTCTGCATTTGCAACCTTACATCTAGAAATATGAACATCTAGAAATTAAAGATAAATTTGACTGATTTTCATTTCACCACTATTTCTATAAGTTTTTGTTTTATGTAAATATGTTTAGCATTGTATAGAAAAATAAGGAATAAACATACTTTCTTTAAATTATATGTAAATTAATTTATTTAAACGTCAAATAATAATAAACATTTGAATTTAATTTAATTTGATTTACTTTTTAAAACTTCCAAACAAACCGTAAGAGATAATCTATATATATATATATATATATATATATATATATATATATATATATATATATAGTTAGTCCGTTACACGGTCGACCGTGTTTAATTGCACACGGCTGATTGCTGTGCACCGTCAGATTAAAAGCAATTTAAAGGGACGGTAAGTGATCAAAAAGGCTAAACAAAAAGCAAAAAGGTCATTTTTGTTTCCCTCCAAACAGCCGAAACCCACTCCAGCCTTTGCCTCCTTCTCCTCGATCTCTCCACAGCGACCCACGGAGCACACCGATCGTTCCTACCGGCGACCCACGATGACCATTCCAGCCGGCGACCCACGATGACCATTCCAGCCGGTGAAATCCCAAGAGCTCACGAGAGCTCACCACGAAACCCCTTGATCTCACCACGGTTCTCTCTGTCGCTCTCACGAAACCCCAAGAGCTCATCTGAGCTCCCCACTCCGGCGTTCTCTCTCCATCTCTCTCTCTCACTCTCTCACGGTCGACCGTACTTGTAGCAACGGTTCTCTCTTTCGCTCTCACGAAACCCGAAAGTGTTTGGGTCAAGAGCTCACTTGAGCTCACCACTCCAGCGTCTCACTCAATCACCGCCATTTGGAAGACCCACCCCAGCGACCCCTTTCAGGTGAGCACTCAAACCTTCAGCAGCAGCAACCACATAGTGTCTCATTGGGGGTTTGAGTGCTCACCTGAAAGGGATCGCCGGGGTGGGTCTTCCAAACAGCGGTGATTGAGTGAGACGCCGAAGTGGTGAGCTCAGGTGAGCTCTTGACCTAAACACTTTGGGGTTTCGTGATAGCGAGAGAGAGAACCGTTGCTACAAGTACTGTCGGCTGTGAGAGCGTGAGAGAGAGATGGAGAGAGAACGCTGGAGTGGGTCACCGGAGTGGTGAGCTCAGGTGAGCTTTTGAGGTTTCGTGAGAGCGAGAGAGAGAACCGTGGTGAGATCGAGGGGTTTCGTGGTGAGCTCTCTTGAGCTCTTGGAGTTTCGTAGACTGGAATGGTCGTCGTAGGTCACCGACTGGAATGGTCATCGTGGGTCGCCGGCAGGAACTGTCGGTGTGCTCCGTGGGTCGCCGTGGAGAGACCGAGGAGAATGGGGCAAAGGCTGGAGTGGGTTTCTGTTGTTTGGAGGGAAACAAAAATGCCCTTTTTGTTTTTTGTTTAGCCTTTTTGATGACTCACCGTCCCTTTAAATTGCTTTTAATTTAACGGTGCACAGCAATCAGCCGTGTGCAATTAAACACGGTCGACCGTGTAACAGACTAACTGTATATATATATATATATATATATATATATATATATATATATATATATAGTCTGAGGGACGACTGACCTTGTGGCTGGTTGCATCCGGTCAGTAAATCTAGCCGTTGGATCACATGGACGACCGAGATTAATAGACAGAAATTCACGTCTTCCAAGACGTGATTTGACTTTTGGCAGACCTCTCTCTCTTATTCTCTCTCTTGCCTCTCTTCCGTCTCATCAATCCAAAATAAACATACCCACACTCTCTCTCTCTCCCTTATTTTTTGTCGTCGGACTGTGGCACGTCGGAAACTGAAGCATGGCAGGAAACAGAGGACTTGCCGGAAACAGAGCACCCCCTGGCCGGTGAATGACAAGCTGCCAATCCTACTGTGGACTGTTTTGGTTGCAGTTGCCTACAAAGTCCGGCACCTAAGAGTGATCCTTACATTTTTAGTTGGTTTTAGACCTAAGAGTGTAGTTTTGGTAATCCATTTTTGGAATTAGATAGTCAAGACATATATCTTGAGATTGGGAGATTTTCACTTAAATTGATATATGTTTGCTATTTTAGATGTAATTATGATCATCCAAGTCTAAGTACTGAAACTTCAGGGTCGATCCCTACACATTACCTGTATTTTTTGCCTCTTTTCCCCCATTAGATTTTTATGAAATTTTAAGAAACTTAGGTGGCGTTTGGATAAGCACTTCAAAAATTAAAGATATTTGAAATATCAAACCAAAGCACATACCTTTCTTCTTTAAAGATATTTGAAATTTCTGATAAATGTATATATATCAGAAACAGGGGAGGGAATACACACACACACACATATAATGATAATATGTATATATATCAGAAACAGGGGGAGAGAAGAAGAGGAACCGCGACGGAAGAGGGAAAAAGAGACCAGAAACAGGGGGAGAGAAGAAGAGGAACCGCGATGGTGAAGTAGCACTGCTGCAGCATCACGCCAGCGCGATTGAAATTTCTTTCTATTGGCGTGACTGGGACGACAATTCGCTGCACCAAGGTATCCTCGCCGGAATCAAATCCCTCATCACCGTCATCTACCAAGACAATGATGTTGCTGCAACAGATTTAAAACCCATCATCTCGTCATCCCCGGAGAGAGAAAGAGCAGCGCCATCAAGCTCCATTAATGGAGCTTGATGGAGTGCTTAAAGGAAAGAGACCTCGTCGCTGGCAAGAACGACTGCGTGAGGGAAAGAGAGAGAGACTGTATCGTGAGGGAGAGAGTGAATGGTGGTCTCCATGTTTTTTTTTTGCCTCCTGCAGACGGTGAATAGGTGGGAGAGAGAGGTTTTTTTTTTTTTCCACCTCCGAGGAGTCCATGGCTGGTCTCCGTGTTTTTTTTTTTTTTGCTTCCTTCTTTAAAAAGTTGTGGAAGCAATTTTTTTTCACTTCCACAAAATTTGAAAATTTATGTAGTTACTTTCAAGTAGTAAAAATCAACTTGACTTACCAAACGTACTTTGCTACCAAAACTTCCATTTTTCTACTTTTTTAAGCAAAAAAAGGAAGCCGTAGCTTATCCAAACGCAACCTTAATTAACACTCCCCCATTTTGAATCTACTTTCTATGAAGGGTGATCTTGAAATTCCTTGTGATGCATTTCCAGAAAGTTTGTGAATACACAGTGGTCGATGTTGTCTCTGTTTTTCAATAATACTCCTTGAGATTAAGTTAATGTTTATTATTAATCTAATTGAACTTCATCCTCGAAAAGAATTTTTTGTTGAAATTAATTCACATATACTTTCCACAAAATAAAATTTTACATGATTAATTTGGTCCCATCTACTAAACGATATAAATTTAGCAGCCAACTTCTCACTTAAGTTGTACAAAATATACAATTGTTCACTATACGATTGTAATTTCTTTTTGCAACTCTCATGATGGAATGCATTTTTCAACGGGTGTTGTATTGTATATTGTTTTCAGTGCATTTAGACTAGTCTATTTCTTCGCTACCATTTGCAGTGCAATATGTAATGGCTCATTTCTAGTTTCTACTGGCTAGATAATTTGCCTTCAAATGTTATGGAAATGAAAGTGGACTGATATTTACATTACACATTCAAACAAATCAAAAGCAAAAGCAACCTGGATTTATATCATCTGCATTTACAAATCAACAGCAACTTGCATTTATATCATGTTACTGTATTGATTTATATCATCTACATTATTTCTAAACACCAAAGAAACCCACTACTGCCTTAAAATACAAAAAACTATGGCCTGCACTATAAAATACATTCTAACCTCTTACTCTAACAACAGCTGAAAAAACATCTATACTGCTTCCTGACCATCAGCAACATTTGTAGCAGCAACTTGTGCTGCTATTTGCAATACTTCGGAATTATAACTTGAGACGAAGTGCTTCAATACAAATCGGATTCAATTATTCTATTTGCGATACTTCAAGCAGCAACTTGTGCCCAACAGCGAAATGCCCTACAAATCGGATTCAATTATTATATTTTTTGAATGACAAGCTGCCAATCCTACTGTGGACTGTTTTGGTTGTAGGTGCCTGCAAAGTCAGGTGAAAGGGTGCTCTCCGGCAACGCAAAGAGGAGAGAGAGAGAAGAAAGCCGTGGTTCAGTGGTCCGGCGAGGCTTCAGTTTCCGGCGTGGTTCCGGTGTGCCATAGTCCGGCGAGTCCTCTGTTTCCTGTCATGCTTCAGTTTCCAATGTGGTTCTGGCGTGCCACAGTCCGGTGACAGAGAAGAAGGGGGAGAGAGAGAGAGTGTGGGTATGTTTGTTATGGACTGATGAGACGGAAGAGAGGCAAGAGAGAGAATAAGGGAGAGAGTTCTGCCAAAAGTCTAATCACATCTTGGAAGACGTGAATTTCTGCCTATTAATCTCAGCCGTCCATGTAATCCAACGGCCAGATTTGCTGACCGGATGCAACCAGCCACAAGGTCGGCCGTCCCTTAGACTTTCTGTATATAAATATATATATATATATATATATATATATATATATATATATATATATATATATATATATATATATATAGTAGGGGTGCAACTTGGATCAGATCAGATCAGATTTGGGGGAAATGAGGACCAATCTGACCTAATTTGGATTAGGCTTTTTACACCATTTCCAATGATAATTGAATTCGGACAAGATCTAAACCAATCTGAATTCAATTCGAATATGATTGGATTAGACCACAGTTCTTCGTTAAAATAAAATAAAATAAAATTTTAAAAAATTAAAATTATTTATTCACTTTGGTGACAACCGTGATAGACTGATAATGCATAATTGCATATATGAAAAAATTAAGTATTCACTTAATTTAGACCAACTTCTCATAATTAACCGCTGAAAGGAAACGTTCGAAAAACATGGAATCGCAGCGGAAGACAAAATAAAACTTTTTAAAATAATGATTCCATCATCGAATGATCCTAAACAAGAATCGAACAAGCATTGGGATATGTGATTTAATTACAAGCAAATAAAATTTATTAAACATAAATTAATCTTACTTGATTCGCCTTTCGATTTGCAATCCTCGACCTTGAACTTCAACTCAATGAAGTCTCCAACGGTATCCACACGAGAGTAAGATTCCCTAGACCCTTCTAGTCTTTCACAACGCTTGTGAGCAAGCTAGAATGGAGAGGGAGAGGAGAGAGGATTTTCGGCCAAGGGGTTAGCTTAACCCTAGAATATGTAAACCCACATATTTATAGAATTTCTCCTCTTTAAGGAGTGTTTGGTTACTAGTGCTAGCATGACCAAACATCCTTGAATAGAGTAATCCTATTCTTGGTTAATTTTGACTTTTAATTAATTAACCTTTAATAATCAAAATCAAAATTAACTTAAAGACAGGATTCCCCTCTTACAGGTTTAAGGAACTCTCTTACTCTCTATTGTGTGTGACCCTTTGGGTTCACCCCAACCTAGCAGTGACTAGGGACATCTCCATGTCGCCTAAAATAGAAACTTTCTATTTAAAGGTTTAATTGAAACTATTCCAATTATGCCCTCATTGATAACACTTATCAATAGGCTTTCACTGGTCATGAGTGACGTCTAGCAATGTGTCATGACATGCCCTAGGTTTGGGTGAATAGCAGAACTATATGAACCCTTCTTGTTACTTAATCCTTCATCCCCTAATGTCATAGTTAAGATATTTAGGGTATGGATATAAGTCAAAACCCTATCTTAACTTTCTTGTCATATGTTCTTCAAATTATAATCTCAATAAGATGAACCCTATGAAACCCTTTCATATTTCATCTATCACTCTGGCCAGAGATTCACATTGAGAGTTATATTTAAGAACTGACCCTGACATTCTCTCTCATAACATTGAGAGTGATGATTCCTTATTGACCACTCATATGCCTTCATGCAAGACCTATTAGAGCCAATGAGTGCTGACTACAACCTTAAGATCAAGGCTGTATAAAACACTATCAAACCCTAATAACTCAGGCACAAGACATCCATGGTGTCTCAGGTCTTAGGATTACCAAATGGATGTAACATAAGAATATTCTTTTAACTTAATATCCATAGGAATATTCTAGTAAATCAAGCTCAGTGTACATATTCTCTAATATGCACCCACAGATTAACCTAAGTGTCTCTACACTGATAGGAAAGACTACCTATCCTCCCATTGGAGTTAGTTTAAATCTGTGCCACTCTTGCCGGTTTAATAAATGTCCTCTTTAATAAACCTATGAGCAGGAACACTTTAAGAATAAATGTATATGAGAAATATGAGTCTTCATATCTCAACAAACTTGAGATACACATTTCTCTTATCATTTATTCATGGACATTATCGTATATATAATTGAATATACAAACGATAAGCAGTACCTTCTTATCCTAATATGAAATAGATATGCACTTTAGGATTGGTTTTAGGGCATACCTCTAACAACCGCAGCTTTAATAAAGGTCATGGTAATGAAAATTAATTAAGCACAACTTGTCATCTTCTGTTTAGTTTTTACACTATTATTACTATTTATTTATATATAAAAAAATCTAAATACTAATTGTTAGCCTTATGGATTCAATCCAACTTTGTTGAAAGATTTTGATGATAATAAACATTGTTCTATGTATATTGAATTATGTATATGAATTCTTTGTTATACACTCTTGATAATTGTCAAACATTATAGAGTGATTATTTGGCTAATCTTGTTTTATTTGGCTAATCTTGTTAATTCATTGACATTATCCTATAGTTCTTATATATCCATTATAGTATATATGTCAATTGAAGAAGACTCAACTTTCATTAAAGCTAAGCTCAAGTGAACTTGTTGAACATTCACTAAGGAGCATGGAGCAAAGAGGTACAACATTATTGAAGTCAAAGATAAAGCCTAGCACAAGCCAAGCACAAGTATTGAAGATCCTCTATGAAGATCTTGATTTCTTTCTTGTGTAAGAGTGCTTAGGATTTATATTGTAAATCTCTCTTTAGGATGAACTATAATTGGTTCAATTGACTATAACTTAAAGACCATAGGTTTTAACTTTGGAAAATCACATTTAATTTGGTCAAAAATTGATTCAAACTCATAGTGGGTTATATGGACTCAAAAGACAAAATGTTTTATACTTATTACTTTGACATATATATATTTTGGAAAACATTTTGAACTAAGCCAAAAATGTCTTTGAACACTTAGTTAACTTGTTCATATGTTGTAAGTTGTTCTAGACTTAAGAAAACTAAAAAAAAAAAAATGGCTTAACAACATTTCTAGTCGACTAAACTAGTTATTCTAGTTGACTAAGAATGAAGTTTGTAGTCGTGCTTCGAGAAATCTTGTTCTAATCGACTAACTATTAAGTGCTAGTCGACTAATCGACAAAACAGTAGCCTTGTTTGAGAAGCAGACTTTCAAGTTGACTAAACCTAGTGCCCTAGTCGACTAACCGTGCCCGGAAAGTTTTTATCATATGTTTTTAAATGGCCTAGTCGACTAACCCTTTAGTCCTAGTCGACCAAGAATTCTCAGATTTCAATTGTAAAGCTTTCTACTTGTCTAGTCGACTAACTCTATTGTTCTAATCGACTAACCTTGTTCTGCAACTCATAACAGTTGGTTTTTAACAACTCCAAACGGCTCTATTTTTGTGCTTAACGGCCATATTCTTTTAGGGGTCTATATATACTCATTGTATGAGTCCTGAATCAACTAATAAACACACACAAACTTATACCAAGTTAGTATTCATCATTTTGTGTGATATTAGTGAAAGATTCATCGTTCTCTCTGTGGACCAGCCTCCTGGACGGGCTTGAGGTGTCCACATCATCACCGGGCGGTGATTAGGGATTTTTAGAAAACAACAAAACAAAGGAGTCGCCACCTTATTTTTAAGGAATAAGGAAACCATGAAAAATGTTTTATTTTTAAAATCAAAACAAAACAAACTCCATTTTCAATGAAAAGACAGTCTTCGAACTAGAGATGGATCCGGGGGCTAGGTTACGACGTGGGAAGGTTCCAAGCTTTCGCTTGTAGGCACCCACCTCGCCCTAATTAAAGGACTTCTAATTTATTTGGGCTATTTAAATTTCTTATTACAAACAATCCTAAATAATCTAATCAACCAATAAAATAGTGATATAAAATGCAATACTCTATATTAGTTATATTAATAATAAAAAATATACAAACAAACCCTAAGAACCTAGAATACCCTACGGGCATCCTAGGGCGGACTTGAGCCCTATTAGTGCCTACGTAACTTACTAGTGTTACCTAGCAAGTATCAAAGTCCACGTAGTTCGACTACCCTAGGACTGTCCTATTGTAATCGATCACATCATCAAAAGTATTCAACCTAATTCAAGACTCTAACTTCGAGATTTTTTTATTTATTTAAAATATTCGAAATCATTTCAAATTAAAAGACTTTCATAAAATCCAAATATTCTAAACAATTCTTATCTTTAAAATTAAATTCCAATTGAAAATCTTTTTCAAAGATATTTCAAGTAAACAAATCATATTGAGAGGAATTTCATTCCAAGGCAAAAATCTTAAAACATTTCAAATTCTTTTGAAAATCATTTAATAATCAAATCTTTCACAAAAATCATGTTTATTTCATAAAAATCACATTAAAAAACCTTTTAAGAAACCTCTCGAAGATAGACTCTCAAATCAAATGCAATACTCAAATCAGATAACGGTCCTTACAACAAAGGACAGTCCTAGGGAAGGTCAAATGACCTTCCTAAACCTAGGGTCTCTAACTAACCCTAAAATTAATATAAAAACCTAATATACTAATGCAAATGCATGCTGGAATTTAAATAAATCAAACAAATATACATTAAATTGATCCTAACAATGCATGAAAATGCTCCTAAATGCACACTAATTTTACTATGTGATCCTAAGCATATTTCTAAGTTGGATTTGGCCCTAAAATAATTTTTAGAAGTGATTTAAGGACATAAACAAACTCGGACAGATTTGAGCATGAACCTTAAACCACTCTAAAAGCCATGAAAATAAAGAATAAAAATTGTGAAGATGACCAAGCATGCTTTCTACATGAATATACTATGAACATATTATAAAAATCATGCAAAATATGGCTTAAAAATGTTAATTAAAGCACTTTAAAACATGTATTCAAATCTGGACAGATTTGAATACATATTTAAAGTAGCTTAAAAAGTCATCTTTAATCCATAAAAAATATCAAATAAACATCCTAGCATACAATCTATCATGCTTGACTAAATTACCATGCAAAAACATATCAAAAACTACACAAAAATATGCTTAAACAATTAATTTAAACACAAGGGGAGGGTTTTACCTTCGCACGCTCCTTCGTACACAATTTATATATTCAAACAATCAAATTCATGGCAAGTGTTTAAATAATCATAAGAAGCATAAACAAAAAGACTCAAGACTCATCACATGTCAAAATAACATATTAACACATTCATAACATCATTAATACCATCAATCAAACATTAAAAGATTCAAATAACAATATGAACATATCAATATCTATTCTAAACATGCTTACACGTAAAATAATGAAAGACTCATCCTAAACATGATTACTAGCATAAAATAACAACAAAACTAATCCTAAACATGTTAACTAGTACAAAATGATAACAAGACTAATCCTAAACACATCTAATTAATCACATAAAATCATAATGAAAGACATCCTAACATGTTTGCTAAACATACAATCATAATAAAACTAACCCTAATCATGCATACTCACATAAAATCACAACAAAGCTAACCCTAATCATGCATACTCACATAAAATCGTAATAAAACTAACTAACCTTAAACATGCATACTAACATAGACTCATAACAAAACTAATTCTAATCATGCATATTCACATAAAATCATAACAAAGTTAACTAATCCTAAACATGCATACTATCATAAACTCACAATAAAAACTAATTCTAATCATACTTACTCACATAAAATAGCAATAAAAGACAACCCTAATCATGCTTGCTAATACATAATCATAGTAAAGCTAACCCTAGACATGCAAACTACATTAAACAAGCCACATACAACAACTAATATCATTCTAACATATGCAAGCCACTAAAAATCCATACATATAATACATATTAAAACATGGAGATAGAAGAGAAGATTTACATCAAAACAACCAAAAATTGAATTAGGATAGAACCCTTACATTTTCTTCTTCCTTCTTGGCTATCTTCCTTCAATCTCCAAGCCTTGATTCCTTCTTCTCCTCTCCTTCTCCTCCACCTTGGTCCTCTCCTCCAATGGTGTAAGAAAATCAGATCTGTAGCATCCTCTCTCAACCCCAGAATCCTCTCTATTTTTCCTCTCAACTCTATAGTAGTGTATTTATAGAGTTAGGGTTTAAAAACCTTGAATGGTTGGGATTAATCCGTCTAAAAACAATCCTAGGGCTTAGAATGAGTCTGCCTAGGGTTTACAAACTGAATCCCCCTCGAATTTATTCAAAAAAAACCAATCAAATCGGCCAAAATGGATGGGAGAGCCTCAAACCTTCCAAAATTGTAAAATTTGCTCAAGCATCCTGGTGACCATCCAAGGTTGGATGGCTAGCTGTCTTGGGCTGGACGGTTGGCCATCCTAGCTAGGACGGTCACCTTGTGAACTTTCCCCAATTTCTCCCATTTTCAATGGGATTTCGTATTTTGGCCATATTTTGGTCAATTCTCATCCAAATTCGATGATCTAGGGGGTAATATCATTCTAAGATCAGGCCGGCCTGATTGTAGAAAAAATAGCGTCACCCTATTTAGGGGGTAATGCTAGACACAGTTTCACATTTTGATCGTTGGATTTTCTATTCAGGCAGTGCTTGTCATGCCTGCAAAAAATCACAGTGATCCGACAGTTGGTTTATGAGAAAACTGACTTGGAAAAAAACTGGAAAAAACTGCCATTTTTTTATTATTTGAATTCCAATTTTTTTCCAAGTCAGTTTTCTCAGAAAACCAACCGTCGGATCACTGTGATTTTTTGCAGGCATGACAAGCACTGCCTGAATAGAAAATCCAACGGTCGAAATGTGGAACTGTGTCCTGCATCACCCCCTAAATGGGGTGACCCTATTTTTTCTATAATCAGGCCGGCCTGATCATAGAATTTCTGTATATATATATATATATATATATATTTGTGTTTTCACTATGTTTATTGTGTTTAACTGTGTTTTCAATGTTTTTCCGGGTTTTTACTTCTTCTTTTTTTCCTGTGTTTTCACTGTGTTTATTGTGTTTTCACTATGTTTTCTATGTTTTTCCGGGCTTTTACTGTGTTTTCCTGAGTTTTCACTCTATGTGTTTTTTTTTTTTTTTTTGGGATTTTCACTGTATTTTTTGGGTTTTCACTGTATTTTTTTTGTATGTTTTCACTGTGAAAACATAAGAAATACAGTGAAAACACAAAAAACATAGTAAAAAAAATGAAAAACACAATGAAAACCCAAAAACCAAAGTAAAAACACAAAAAAAAAAAACAAAAACAAAAAAAAATAAAATTATAAAAAAAAAAAAAAAAAAAAACACATTGAAACCATTAAAAAAGAGGGCACAGTGAAAACCCAAAAAACACATTTTAACTATATGGTGGTGTTTTCACTGTGTTTGATATTTTCACTGTGCTGAGATGACAATTTAATATGTGAGACGGGAATTAAAAACGGGAAAAACTAGCGGGATGAGTAGCACTGCTCTTAATGTTATGTACCGTTATAAAGTATGAATACAAGTTTCTTTATAAAAAAAAAAGGTGTGGTTTCGAAAATTCACAAATGGATAGTTTAGGAAATTCACAACATTTCTTGTCTTTTTTATAGATTCTTTGTAGCAATGCAGAATATTTTCCTTAAAAATAAAACGCCAAGCTTGAGAAAGGGGTGCCTTACAAGAAACTCGAGCAAGATCTCCATGACAAAAGTATTTACTAGTTACTATATTTTTACTCGATCTCAAGGGAATTTTACAAAATACTAGTCACGATTGGGTTGGAATTACGATACGAGGTTCGAATAACCCTCTTTTGAATCAATCTTTGGGGTTTGGATTTCCTCAATGTAAAGGACTTTTAAAGAAGACAATCCAAGTGAGTTTATCCTAACAATAGTAAGCAAAAACTGTGAAGTAATGCGGAACACTCAATACAATAGTGATTGACAAATAGTATTGCATTAATGAAACTTAAGTTCAAATAAATCACAATGCAATACCTTGGAAAATAAGGATAATATCCATGTAGGGATACAGCTCGAATTATTCTCGAACCTTTGAAACAATTCCTAACTTCATACAAGGATGGCTTGAACTAACCTCGAGCCTTTGGGGCAACCCTAATCTTCTTAGATACGCCTTGAACCACCTTCGAACCCTTAAATGATCTTTGTTGTGGAGCTACAAAGGATATGTCGGGGGGAACCCTATAGGAGCTGTGAAGCTATGATATGTTGGAGGTTCCTTTTGTTGGTCTTCAAGCCTTTATTTATAGATTCCATCGAAGTAGTCTTTAAGTCTGCTTCAATTACTGGTTGGATTATCTTCATTTGAGAATTCGATCAACTTTATCTCCTTCTGATTCTTATCTAATAAGAATTCTTATCCAACATGCCCTGCTATTCTCGAATGAATAACTAGGAGTTGCAATACTATTACACTCTTTAGAATCCTAAATGTTCTAATCAATTTCAAATTCCTTAATGGGCTGCAATTGAATATTGACCCAATTAAGGCAGTCATCAGCCATTTACTGGCCATTCATCTTTCTATTACTTAGGGCCTGTTTACTTCATGAAAATTTTCACAATTTTCATTTTCCATGAAAATTTTTAAAAAATAATTTTCATTTTCAATTTTCAAAATTTAGAGAATACATTTACTTTGCAAAAATGAAAACTGTTTTCAAAATTTAAAAATAGTGTAAATGTGTTTACTAAAACTATATATTATCTCTATATGTTTTATTATTTTCATTTTTTGGTTTTACAGTTGGTCTACATATTTTTTTCCATGTTTATAAGCATTGCCACAATATAATCCTTGTTTTCAATTTTTGTGAAAATACAAAAAACGTCTTTTTGATGTTTTCACATTTTCTTAAAAACTAAATTCATTTTCTTGAAAATAGTTTTCATTTTTTACAAGTAAACGCGTTTTTTAGGCCGTTTTCTGTTTTTATTGAAAATGAAAATGCAAATTGTGAAAATTTTCACGAAGTAAACACGCCTTATCTTCCCGTTTTTTCTTTCTTACATCCATCTTATTGCTTCGATCCATCAATCCTTACACCTATCATTAACCAATTAGGTAAATTTAAATAATGGGTTAACGTACACTATGATACACCTTAATTAACCCATAAAGAATTCAGTTCCAAAAGAAGGCACCAAATAAGCTTCATTACATTAGCTTTGTTGAGATGGCCAAGGTCATGAATCCCCATACCACTAATCTTTTTTAGATGGCAGACATCAGTCCCTTTTATTAAATAATTGTTATTAAAAACAATCAAATCATATATTTCTATCTTTACCCTATTTTGAACCCCTTAAATGTGAATAGATATATATCAATGCTTTTCTATTTGTTCAAACTCATATATATATATATATATATATATGGAACAGGTTTCCTTACCGCTTGCTTTACCACTATTTTTACCGCTCATTCTCAAAACACTGGTGTGGGTCTAATGTTTTAAGAAACCGACCATTGGATTAGATACCCTACTTATGTAAGTCATACATACCAAAAATCACATTGATCCAACGGTTAGATTTTAAAACATCTAAATATAAAAAATTGCTTTTTTCTTAAAATATCTAAGTATTATAATATTTTAAATTGATATTGTCCACAAACTAGTCGTTGGATCATTGTGATTTTTTGCATACATGACATACATAAGTAGATAATTTAATCCAATGGTCGGTTTCTCAAAATATTGGACCCACACTAGTGTTTTGAGAACAAGCGGCAAAAATAGTGGTAAAGCAAGCAGTAAGGGGAACCTGTCCTTATATATATATATAGGGAGAGAGAGAGAGAGAGAGAGAGAGAGAGAGAGAGAGAGCTGATAGGTTGCAGTCCGGACTGCAAGTGGACTGCACGGCCATTTGGCCGTGTTTCGGTGGTTGGTTCCAAATTCCGACCGTTGGATATGATGCTCACCCCCTGCATGTCACACCTGCAAAAAATCATGTCGATCCGACGGTCGAAATTTTGTAAAACCAGCCTTAAGCAGACTAAAATTACCAAAGACTATATATAAATTTCATTTGTGCTTAAGGCTGGTTTTACAAAATTTCAACCGTTGGATCGGCATGATTTTTTGCAGGTGTGGCATGCAGGGAGTGAGCATCATATCCAACGGTCGGAATTTGGAACTGACCACCGGAACACGGCCAAATGGCCGTGCAGTCCACTTGCAGTCCGGACTGCAACCGATCAACTCTCTCTCTCTCTATATATATATATAGAACTGCTAATATAAGGTGCACCTGATGCTTCTTGCATCAAGTGCCGTCTTGTAGAGCCACTTGGAATGCAAATTTTAGAAAACTGACCGTTGGATTAGATACCCCAATCATGTATGTCATGCCTATCAAAAATCACAGTGATCCAACGGTTGGTTTATAACAAAACTGACTGTGAAAAAATGATAACATTTTAAAGAACAAAAAAGTCATAGTTTTTCACAGTCAGTTTTCTCAGAAACCAACCATTGGATCGCTGTGATTTTTGACAAGCATGACATACATGATTGGAGTATCTAATCCAACGGTCAGTTTTCTAAAATTTGCATCCCAAGTGGCTCTACAAGAGGGCACCTGATGCAAGAAGCATCAGGTGCACCTTATATTAGCACTTCTATATATATATATATATATATGAATTTTTATGGAAATGGATGTCAGAGATAAAAACATTACGTAAATGGACCCGGCTAAACTATATTTACCTTCATGGATCTATTAGTACTTTTTTGGACAAAAATACCCTTTCTAACAGTTATAAAATTTGAAAAATATTCAAATTTTCTTCATAATCCACACCCTAACACATAATCCCCAATCACTACATTATAATATAATCCCCAAATTTACACATAATCCCCAATCATCACATTATAATATAATCCCCAGATTTACACATAATCCACAATCCCCCCAATAGGTATTCTAGGGATTGGGGATTATATTGTATTCTGGGGATTATTTACTAATATGAGGATTAGGGATTTATTACATTTACTGGAGATTATATGTAAAAAAAATTCAAAATTTTTACCATTTGAATGGTTTAACTATAAATAACTTAGGCTATTAAGGGTATTTTCGTCTTTTGAGGTTTATTAAGGTAAATATAGTTTAGCCGGGTCCATTTACATAATTGTTTGTTCCTTGAGGTTCATTTCCGTAAAAATTCCTATATTTAACTATAGAAGTACATACCACTAACCCACACTTCATTTGTCATATTAAAATAATATAATGGAATAGAGTAGAATAAAATAAAGTTAGAAGTCTAATTATTCTATTTAGAATGGAAAGATGAATTAGTTTCAAAATAAGTATATTTTCTGTAATATTCTCGTGAGTAATAACGGATAGTCTTCGGAATTAATAAAAATGAACTTAAAAAAAAAAAAAATTAATTAATTCTAACCAAATTCCATCACTTTTAATAAAAATTGCAACATAGATTCATACAAAATTAAAATTGTAATTCTATTCTATTATAATTTCATATAATATCAAACAAACGAATTTTTTCTTTAAGTGACCTTCTAGGAAAAAATTATTCCACATTTGGCTTCCTTCAAAAAAATTATTTCACGTGTAATCTCGTTGATCCAGTTAACTGCCACGTAGCATTGTAAAATTAAAAACTGCTGTTTGAAATACAATTTTTGAAAAAATTAAAATAAAACCGCTGTTTCAAACAACAATTCTTACTTTTTTTCTTTTTTAATTTTTTTTTTTTAATTTCCCTTCTTATTTTTTATTGTATATTATATAAGGATATATTAGAGAATTTTCTAATTTTGGCGAAGAGGGGTGCCATTTTATTCTTTATTATATATATAACATTCAGTCCTTCTATTATAAGGTGTACCTTATGCAATTTTGCATAAGGTGACCTCTATATAATCAATTACATACATATTTTTAAAGTTGACCGTATGATTAGATAAACTTCTTATGAATTTTATGTTCACAAAAAATCACAGGTATCCAATGATTAGTTTCTGAAAAGACGAATTGAAAAAGGTAGTGATATTTTAAACAATAAAAAAGTCACAAATTTTTCCAATTGATTTTTTTAAAAAACCAACCGTTTGATCACTGTGATTTTTTGTGAATATAAAGTTTTTAAATAATTTATCTAATCGAATAAATTACATCACACGGGACAGTTGACTGGATTAATGAAATTAGGTGTGGAATAATTTTTGAAAAATGATTAAATTTAAAATAATTTTCTCCTAAAAGGTCACTTATGAAAAAAACTGAAAACAAATAAATTGAATTAAAATAGAATAGCAATCGGAGCGTAAATCATTATGTCGAATCGATAATTCCCAACAACAGACTTACAATACACGCGCCAGAGGTGCGAATGGCTCTAACACACTCTCAATATTATAATAGTGATCACACACGTCAGTTCCAATCTTTTACTTTTTTGCCCTTTGGGTAATTAAACGACGACCTTTTTCTTTTCTTTTTCTTTTGACCCATTTCTTTTGCCCTCTTCCCTGATTGGTTTGGAAAACAAATACGGAGTAGATGAACTTTTCCTTCCTATAAACGTTTCAGCCTCCTGCAAAACTCTTTTCAAATTTCAGTCTCTCTCTCTCTCTCTCTCCATACAGATCTCCCCCTCCCCTCTTTCTCTCTGTAAAACCACCATGAGTATCAGCATCGTGGACTACGAGTTACCGGACGACACCCACAACCTCTACGACGTGATTTTCTTCAACGACGAGATCCACACTCTAGTCACTCACACGCCTTCCATGGTCGATTCATGGATCTCCGACACCGAGCACATCCACCGCCGCCGCCTCCACTGTCTCATTGTCGGCCTCGACGTCGAATGGCGTCCCAGTTTCAATCGCAACATCCAAAACCCCGTCGCCACTATTCAGCTCTGTGTTGGTCGAAGTTGTCTTATCTTTCAACTCATTCACGCCCCTTCTATTCCCCAATCCCTCATTCGTTTCTTGCGCAATGTTAATTACAGCTTTGTGGGCGTTGGGATTGATATGGATGTTGAGAAATTGTTGGAGGATTATGGGTTGCAGGTATCAAATACTGTGGATCTTCGTGTTTTGGCGGCGAATGAGTTGGGGGTTAGAGAGCTTCTTAATGCAGGGATTAAGAATTTGGCGAGAGAGGTTCTTGGGAAGGAGATTGAGAAGCCGAAGAGAGTTACGATGAGTAGGTGGGATAGTGAATGGCTCACTGCTGCTCAGGTACAGTATGCTTGTGTTGATGCTTTTCTGTCTTTTGAGATTGGGAAGACTTTGAATGCTTCATCATCAAGGTAATAGATGGGTTTAATGTAGATTTTGGGAAGTGGGTTTTTGTGGGTTTTATATTAGATCTTATTTTTTACGAAGATTTATGATGGGTTTTGGATTAGTGTGATAGACCTCTTTTGATGTTTTAATTTCCAGTAATGCTTAGGAACTTCTATATGTTTATGAAGCTTATGATTGTCCTTATAATAGTGAATTAATATTTGAACTGGATGGTTTGGATGATATTCTTCTCTTCTTAAGACCTTCTCTTTCTCTCTCTCTCTCAATTTTGTATTTGTGAGAGCAGGCTGTGTTTTCTTTTCTCCGTTTCTTTCTGTTAAGGTATGTGGCCAAGTGGGTAGTGTAGGACCTTGCCCTCGACGTCTAAGGGCCCCTTTGGGTTAGTTTTTTATAAAATCACTTTTTATTTCTTCATACATCTCTTTAGAGTTATGGTAAAAGTTGGGAACTACTAACTTTTACCTCAATCACTTCTAGTATGAAAATTTTGCCAACAATCATATCACTCCTCAACTTGTCTAAAAGTGATTATCACTCCATCTCATAAATTAAGTGAACTTTTAGGTTTCAAAAGTGATTTTAGGATAAGCTAACCAATACGGACCTTAAATAGAAATTCTTTATTAGTATATTGTTATTTGTGTCCTTTTATATAGAGATTTGCAGGGATTTTGTAACATTTATATACTTAGGAAAATGCTAATCTTCCCGTTTTTTATGCCCATACTTTGTTACCGTCTTACGGGGTGTTTTGCTATGTCATTTAAGTAGACAAAAAGATGAAAAGCACTGAAACCAACTAGAAAAAGGAAACCATGGAGATCAGCCATGGATCAACTCTGTAACGCCCCAACCTAACAATCGTACTGACCCTTCCGGATAGGTCAACACGTGTCAAGATAGAGGTACAACCTGACCTGCTCATTCATATATCCTTATGAGAGATAAGAAATATAGGCATAATTAACTGTATGAAATGTTATGCTCATACAAATGTCCCAAACGTCTGATACAATAGTAATAAATCAAATAATAATAATAATGCCAACATCCCTGGCAAGTAGGCAATGCCACAAACAGTAACAAGTCCCAAAATCAAGAAAATAAAATGTAAATATTACACAACTCAATAATATGCAGGTCCAAAGCAGAAACGACCATGCAATCATCTAATAATCCTCGAATAGAGGCTTGTCTCAAAACATGTATGCAAACCCCGAGCCAACCTGTAATCTGCTGCATAAAAGCAGGGGTGAGCTTCCACTTGCTCAGTAGGAATAAGATAACCTCTACAAATAACAATAATACAGTGATACATGGAATATTTTAAATAAACGCAGTTTCTATAACGTTTATAAAACAGTAGATAACGCAGTTATAAACTTGTGTGGTCTTTCAGTGATAAGCTTAAGTCAAGAAGTTCTATATTCAGTCCAAAGTTCAATAACGTAAATGATGTGGGTTTTGAACAGTTATAAATGCAATATAATGCCCATCAATTTCGAAGACCAGGCTCACGGAACGTATATCAGGACGTTGTTCTAGGCTAACCAGCCTCCGGCACAACGACAGCCGAAACTGACCACTACGGGGTCTGACCTCTCGAGGATAACCGACCAGTTGCCTAAAACACATGGCCAACTGTCGAGCCACTACGGGGCTATATACTTCGGGTCCGCACTAAGGCTCCACCCAGGACCATGGGCCCTTAAATAGTCTCCCTGTATACCAACCGAGCCTAAACCATGCATAACAGCACGATAATATAAATCATTTTCAAATGGGCAAGAGAAGCAATAAGAATGTACTTTTAAACCAATTTCCAAAGCCAGCAGGTAAAGTTATAATATGTGGCATATATTTAAAGTATCGAGTGTTATTTCAAAGCAATTATAACCATGATCCAAAAACAGGAGTGAAATAGATAAACCATATGCCATCATCTTATATACAAAATAAGCCTCAAGACACTTCATTATTCAAATACATATATATATATATATATACATATATATTCACTTTTGTACCCTGGCTGATTCTCATTTCAAAATATTCGCTCCAAACCCAAAAGTCAAGGGAACAGTTGTAAGAAACTCTTAACATCTTTCTTTTATATAGATATATCTAGAAAATCAGGCATATGAGCTTTAGACCAAGTATTTATATTGTGTATATACATAAACAGTTATCACTATATGCCTTTATCAAGTGTTTCCATAAAACCTGCATTTGGAAAGCCTGTTCCCCAGTTTTATATACACATACACATAATACCCAGTTCTAAGTAGTTTGCCAGGAAATATAGACAAGTTCTCAAAACATTTCATTTCTGTGCCTTAGTTCTCATTTCATAAACATGCCACACAATTCAATAGTCTTTAGACCAGTATATTCCATGTATCTATTTAACAAGCTAAAAATCAGTAAGGTTCTCAAACATTTGTAAGTTATACCATTCTCAAATGTGTTTAACATCTGTGTTCATGTAGTTTTCAAAAACAGTTGTAAAACAGACATATTATCATTACAGTAAGAGGTTACTTATCCCTACCTCAATGCAATTGTGTTTTTCCAACCCTTGTGGCTCCACGAGCCTCCTAATGCAATGCCTGATGCACCCGATGCAAGTGGTCCTCCAAAGAACCCAATCACAACTGAGAAACAAAGAATAGTGCAACCAAGGAAGATCAAAAGAAAGCACAAGCATCCACGATTCAAAAGTAAAGCAATACGTATCATCAAAATTGCTCACTTGCGACTCTAAGGTTCAAAACCCCAAAAGGGCCAAAACAAAGACTTTAAAACCTCCAAGACATAACCCTAAGTGTGTTTAGAAATCACACGTTGAATCCTATGGCCAAAAGTAAAGTGAAATAGGAGTTATAGGCCAAAGAAAACAATGCACACACAAAAGGGCAGCACTGGTATTATTGAAATACCTCTCTCGAGAAATAACTTGACCTTCAAACTCCTAATTTCAAATACTAGACTTCGCAAGCTTTTCATGCATATAAAATATACCCAAAACGGAGTTCAAATGAAGAAGTTATGAATAAAACAAGTTTTAAAGAAGGATCAAAGGAAAAAGGGCATTACCTGATAATGGCAAAGTGCATTATCGGTAATGCAAGCTCTTTGGTTTGAACCAGCCAAGTGCATTACTGATAATGCTCATTGCCATTATCAGTAATGCACCCTCCTGAGGAACAAACCCGGGCTGCATTAGATGCAAAACACCATTAAAGTTTACCCAAACTTTTCTAAACTCACATTTAGCAACTCAAAACCTTGTGATAGCATTTCAAAACCTTTTGACAGCATTTCAAAACCTTTATAAACTCACATGCAGCATGGTTTAACTTTAATTTGCCAACAAAACTCAAAATCAAAACTTAAATCAAACTAACCATGGCTGCCATGAGCCATTACCCTCAATATTGCTTCTCAAAAATTTGAAATGGACCAAGCTCACAGTTGATCCACCACATACAGACATAAAACAACTTTGATCTATTTTTCAAACTCAAGATGAAGTATAAAACACAGGGTTTTTGACATGCACAGCCCCAAAACCCATAATAATGTACATATGTTTCAAAACCCAAAGATCAAAATCCATGGAACCCAAAATTGTGTATAAACTTGCTTGTAAAGCCAATTTAAAATCCATAAGTAAGCCTTACTATATCACTAATTTACCAAACTTTCATTACAAGCACGAATACAGCTATATGCAGCAAACCAAACATAGAAGGAATGGGTTTTTGCAAAGATTAACCAAGTTTTAAAATTTAGATAACCATGAAACAAAAGATTAAAGTTTTAAACCCAAATACAAGCTCAAATTCGGGCAGCAAAGGCTGCAGTCCACCTTCAAACCTCACCCAAACTTTTATTAACCCTCAATACACTTTCCAGAAATACACATACATTCTCAAGCAAGTTATAAACATAAACTTTCTTTTTGAAAACAGATTTGAGAAGAAGCTACCCAGATTTATCAAAACCAAAGTTTTAAAAACCCATGATCTTGTCATAAGCTTAAAAATCAGACGAAAATGTATTCAGCCATGGATCCGAAATATACAAGGTCTGAAAACCCATTCACAAGCTCGACAACTTGCGTACAACTTTTCAAGTCTCAAGAATTTAAATTAAAACTCACTTTAACTAAGGATCCATTCTTGAGTGGGTTCTTAAAATATGAAAAATACCTTCTTAAGATCAGAATTTTAGAAAAACCCACATCCAAACCCATTTAATATGCCCATGCATTTTCGGAAATTTATTTGAAACCTTCCAAACTTTTCTTGCATGTTAAGAGATCATTTTAAACTCACCATTACAGTCCCTTAACAATTTTCTTTTTCATACAATCAAACAAGATCCAAAAACCCAAAAAAAGAACCCCAATACGCATGCTTGAAATACCCATAACAGTTTATACACAAGCTTTATAAATTTCTGATTCTAAATAAACCATCACTCAGAAACGTGGATTCAAGTAGAGATCATTTTGAATGTCAAAATAAAGAATTTAAGGTGAAGATTTGATCTCAAGGCTTTCCAAATCAGAAAACGTAAAAAGAAGAGAAGAAGGAAATCAAAACGCACAACAGAGCTTACCTCTTGATCGGCATAAATGGAGGTCCGGTGGTGGTCATGGTGGTCCGGCAACATCAACCTCCTCTCGACTGTTCTCCCTCCCTCTCTCACACTCGACCCTCTTCTCCCTCTTTCTCGCACAGTCGGCTTCCCTCTTGTCTTCAGATGCTAATAAGGAAAGGAAAGCAAGGGGCTGCTGTATTGGGTTTAATGAAAATACTTAAGGGGCTGTTTGGTCACGGGTGTACACATAAATGAGGTTGGCTTATTTGCAAAAATCACAAATCTAATTTCTTATATTTACAACACATCCCAGTTATATATTTATATTAAAGCCACCCCCCAAATTTTATAAAACTTCAAAATATGAAACCCCTAACTTTACAAAAATACCCCAAAGTTTATAAATAATCGTAAAAATATGCTTATAAAATTTTTGGGTTATCACAAACTCTCTCTACCCCTCTCTCTTCCCCTCCCACCTCTCTCTTTCTCTTCACCAACACCTTTGTCGTCTTCATCTGCAAGCTCGTCGGCGTCTCTTGCTGGAACGAGAAAGAGAATCGCTTCATTAGCCTCAATCTCGTGTCCATGAGTCTTGCCAGAGAGTTGCCGGACTCTCTCTTGTTCTACCGGAGTCTCCAAACTCTCGATCTTTCCAGTAATGCACTCTCCGGTTCGATTTCTCGCCAAATATGTACTTGGTTGCCTTATCTAATAACCCTAGATCTGTCTAATAACGATATCTTCGGTTCGATTCCTCCGGAGATTATTAATTGTAAGTTTTTGAACAACCTTGTGTTGAGTTAGAATCGGTTGTCTGGTCTGATTCCGTATTAACTCGACACACTCGATAAGTTGAAGAGATTGTTTGTTGCCGGTAACGATTTATCCGGTACAATACCGTCCGATTTGTCGAAATTTGGTGAAGTTGACTTTGATGGAAACAATAAACTATGTGGTAAGCCTCTGAGCTCGAAGTGTGGTGGATTGAGTAACAAGAGCCTTGGCATTATCATTAGAAGCCATGGCCCGTGCTGGTTCTACTGGAGTTGCTAGTTCTCTCTCTCTCTCTCTCTCTCTCTCCTTTTTCTTCTTCTTCTTCTTCTTCACCGCGTTCATTAAAGAAGACGGTAAAAACAAAACACAGTAAAAATGTGCTTCATATCTCTCTCTCTCTCTCTCTTTTCTTCTTCTTCTTCTTCATTGTGTTCACTAAAGAAGACAGTAAAAACAAAACACAATAAAAATGTTCTTCAGCTTCTTCTTCTTTTTCTTCTCTCTCTCTCTCTCTCTCTCTCTCTTTCTCCTTCTTCTTGGGGTTTTTACTGTGTTTTTAGTTTTCACTAGGAAAAACTCATGTTTTCACTGTGTTTTGATGTTTTAACTGTGTTGTGAGTGTTTTCACTGTGTTGGGATATTTTCACTGTGTTAGGGGTAGTCCGGTCATTGAAAAAAAAAATCTTTTTTTTTTTTTTTTTTCATGTTGTTGACGCCCAAGGACATGTCAGACATAAATTAAATACGGTAAAGATGCACAGGATGAGTAGCATTGCTCACTTCCTTAATCTTGACCTTCAATTAGGAAAGATATTAATTTGCTAACTTATTAAATTGTCACCCAGTTTTGTGTGTGTGCACAACTCAATGGTGGAAATATTGGAGCTGAAGTTGGGAGTTCGGCAGCAGAAATGGTATAGGTGTTACTGGGCTAATTTTTCAATAAATTTTTTTTTCACATTGAATCCTTACAAGTCAGCCTACTCAATTACGGATATAACTCTTTTAACTCTTAACCAAACCTTATATCTCAATCACAAGATACAGAAACAAGCCTTGGCAATATTCTATTCTTTCCATTGAGTCGTAGGGTGACTTAAAAAGGATTCTAAGTGCTGCACAGGACAAAAATAAAGATAAGATTATTGTAGCCGTGCATTATTAGTTGATTAATTTGATACAATCCTAGTTTATATCTGTACATACTGCAATGTTGATTGTTGGGTATTAAAATTATCACAGGAAATTGATATGAATGTCAGCTCTAAATTGAGGGCACATCTGGATATATATTCCCTTTTGATTTGTGTTGCATCTGGAGGACTCATTTCAAGAATGAAATCATTTGATTTCCATGGGAAAGCCAAATTGCTCCAATTGTTTTCCATTACTTCTACATATGCCCAATTATATATTTTTAGTTCTCTCTCTCTTGCAGATCAATTTGATTAATATTGTGTAATATAGCTTTTGCAATGAGTATTTAGTAGTATCTTGAAGGGAAAGGTCATGCTCTCAAATGCAATGGTGTACCAATTGGATTGATTCCATTACAATTTTCAAAGTACATCAAGGGGTGAACTTGGTCTGGTTTTCTCAGTTAATACTGAACTGAACTGGTTTAATTGGTTTATACTGTTCCTAAAATGAATTAGACCAAACTAGGCATAAAACCAGATCGAAAAAAACTAAACAATTAGGTTCGGTTTGATCGGTTCAACAGTTTGAATGATTCCTCCCCACCCAACTAATTCCAACTTTTTATTGTGGGCTTTTTTGGGCCTTCATATTTGTCTGCGTGTGGAGACCCAATTTTTTTGGGCCTTTACAATGTAGAGAACCATTTTTTCTGACTTTTATAATTGTATCCATCCATGTAACAATTTTCTTAGGTCTGTTTACTACCACATCAATTTTTTTATGGTCAATAATAAGCATACAAGTAACATTGCAACCATTGGCCATTGATGCATCTTAAAAGATGCTAACATCTTAAAATAGTTCAAAATTGTTAATAAGCTACTTGTTCCTTAGACATACATGCATCATAATTCTTAAAAGAGTGTTTAAAAAAAAAACCCTAAAGGGGAATTTCGCCAAAGTTCCATTTACTGCATGAAGTCTTTTTGACTTATTCTTCATGCTAAAATTCCTTTTAGTATTTGTTAGACAAAAATGTTCCTCAATAAGAAAATCTTCCAAGGATTTCACATAATTTATTTCATTACAAAAATGTCGTGTAAATCGAAAGGAGTTGTCCAAGTGGTCCTCGGGATAAACTATTAACTCATACATCCTGGGATGGAAAATCGGTAGTCTCTTGAGGCTAGGCCATGAGTAAATTATTTCTTGTGAATCCTCTAGCCTGATGTGGATGGCCTACCTTAGATCGAACTAAGGAATGGATTTAGTCTGGTGCGCGCAAGTTGGCCCAAGATAATGAGAAACCCATACCATAATACCCAGAAAAATGTCAAATACATCTCTCCGCAGTCTCCTCTTTCTTTCTCCGCTCTCATTCTCATTCTCTATCATTTCTTCTTATTTATTTCATTTCAAAAATATCTCCCACAAATCTTGTTGTCCCAAGTAATGACCCTAGATGGGGGATGAATAGGGTCACTAATTACTCAAATTTAGAATGTTGTGCAATTCATATAAAAAGTAAATACCAATGCATAAATATAAATATAGCTACACTAAGATCTCTCGGATATTAAACTAGTTGGCTCAAAGAGAATGTTGTTCTTTGGCTAGATTCACACAAGAATGATGTAAACTAAGTTGGCTTTAGTTTGTATGTGTTTATTAGCCCAAACAAACCCCTAAAAATCATTGGTATTTACCACATGCTTGTTGGGACACATGTGGTGGGAACATCTGGAATCTAGAATCCACTCATCAGAATGGCCACTTGATGATGAAACTGTGAAAGCTGATTCTTCATCTCAATCTCCATCTCGTGTTACGTTCACCTTTGATTCTTTCTTGTCCCTGTTTGGACAATCTTTCACCTAGTGCCCCTTTTAGCAACAAATAGCACACTCGTCTTTCTCAAGATGTCTTCTGTCTGACGGTCTTGCCCTTGATTTTGAACGAGACTTCCCTCGTCCTGCAAATCTTCTGTTATTTGTCCTGCCTTTGACTGACAATGCTTCTGATGTTGAGTCCTTGTGAACAGACTTATCTTTCTTTCAGTACTCATTATTCACCAAAGCATTCGATACATCAACAAAGTTGATTTTATCCTTCCTATACAACAACATAGTTGTTAGGTGATCATATGTGTCAGGCAAAGAATTCAATAACAGTAACGCCTTATCTTCATCTTCGATTTTAACATCTAGATTCAAGAAATCGGCAATAATTTTATTGAAACTATCTAGATGTTCTATCATCGAAATACCTCTCTTGAACTGGAAGCGGAAGAGCTGCTTCTTTAGGTAGAGTCTGTTCTCTATGCTATTCGTCATGTACTTGTCCTCGAGTTTCTTCCACAATAACTTTGCTGAGGTTTCCTTCATAACAAAGTATTTCTGATCTTTAGCCAGACACAATCGGATGGTATCGCACGCTTGACGGTTGATTTGTGTCCATTCCTTCTCACTCATATCGGCTGGTTTGTTTTCTAGTACAATGTCTAGCTCTTGTTGGTAGAGAATGCCCATAACTTTGCATTGCCACATGCCGAAGTTGTTGGTTCCATCAAATTTCTCCACCTTAAACTTGGCGTTGGAGACCGTAGTCGTTTGTCCAGAACTACTTGAAGACTCTAATGTTGACAGTTTGAAAGATTCTGCCATTATCTCCACCACAGGGAATAACCGATGCTTGAAAATGCTTGATACACAGCAATTTCGGTGCTCTCAAAGGATTAACACCAACTTTGAGTCTGAATCTGAACAAAATAAGTGCACGGTTGCTTTTGGAATGGTCAAATTAGCTATGAAGGAGTGCAAACGGGCCAATACGGCTGAAAATCAGCAAACAAATCGAAAAAACTGCAATAACCTGGCCAAAACAAGCTGGCGAGTATGATTAATGCATAGACAACAAACGACCTTGAATTTGACAAATCTGATTGGACGGATGGATCTAGAACGTCGAAAAACCTCGGGTAGGGAAAATTTTTTTTTTTTTGGTCAAAGTCAATGGTTGAATGGTCAACGGATCTGGGCGTAGGGCGGGCCAGGTCGGGTCACGGGTCAAAGCGGATCGAGTCGGGCCGGGTCTACTCTTGGGTCAACTGATCTTGGTTGGGTCAACTCATGGGTGTCCACGTCATCGATGACGTCATCCTGATGATGTGTCACGAGTCTACCAAGTGGGTCCTGGGCCAGGTCGGGCAACAGGGATGACCGGTACGTGGGGCGCGTCTCCGGTGTGTGCGTTGACTTCTAGAGAGAAAAACTTTGACCGGCTATTCTGGGAGTGTCTGAACTTTGATTGCTACTATTCAGGCAGCGTTGGAATCGTATCGACGAGTACTTTCTCCCTGTTTGCTCAAAATTGATTTGACCACTTTGATTTATGGGCACAAATTGAAATTTCCCTCTGTTTGGCTTTGATACCAATTTGTTGTGACCCAGGGGCAGAGGAAACACCAAGCACACACACAAATTAGAGAGACACAAGAATTTATGTGGTTCGGCAATTGCTTACATCCACGGGGCAGCGGATTCCCTATAATGGAGAGAAATAATACAAATACAACAATGGAGACTCTTTGCTCTCAAACACTCTCCTTTGTCTGCTCACTCTCTTCTCTGCACAAGCTATGCACTCACTTCATTCTCCTCAACCCTACTCTGCCCACACATCCCATGCTCTATTTATAGCTGTGATGGGGAGGCAAAGTCAGCAGCAAGCCCACCGGTAAGCCACCAACAAGTAGCCACCCTATGGCTGTAGCTAGGCAGAAAATCTTCAGCCCAAATCTTGTTTGCAACTCCTTTGCCTGGGATAGTATGATTTCATAATATGAGCCAATCTTCACAGTTGTCTGAGGAAGTGGGAGGTTTTGGGATCAGAAAGATTGAAGCTAATAATAGGGTTCTATTGGCTAAGTTAAATTGAAAAAGCCCCTTAGATCATAGTTATTTAACATAAATATCGTAGATTTAAATGGTCATCTAAGAGTAAACCTAGGAAGCCTTCTATTGTTTGGCAAGGTCTCCGTAAAGGAAGACCTATTTTTGAAAAAAACACTAAGTGGATCTTAAAAAATGGCCAAAATGTTAAATTCTGGTTAGACGAGTGGCATTCTGCTTTATTTAAGGTCCTTTGAATAAGGATGAAGAGAAACTTAGAGTGGCTAATGTTTTTAGACAAGATAGTAGTTGGAATTTTAGCCTATTGAAGCCGTTAGAAGCTTTGTTGCCATACCCATGCAGTTATATTGGAGAGGTGAAGATAGAATCACTTGGAAGGGGTCCTTTAATGGGGAATCAGGTCAGCCTATAATATTGCCAATCATACTATTAAGCTTTTATCGGGTAATTGGACTTGGAATCAGATTTAGAAGTGTGGTACTCTCCCACGCATTAAATTGTTTCTTTGGTTATTGATAAGTGCTAAAATTTTCGAAATTTAAACCCCAAAGTAAGCTTTGTTAAAGCTCTAAAGGCATGTTAATTAGGTTAATTAGGTCATTTTAGTGCTTTTCAGTTATTTTAGAATTGTTGCAATTATCGCATAAGAGTAGCAGTTTAGCTTGTTTTTAATTTTATCATTATTTTAGATTAAAGTTGTGTGGAACAGGTGCGCGTAATTGGTTTGCTGTTGTTTTGCATTGCAGATAAAAATCAATGTGAAATCAAGCAGTTGTAGCATGAGATTGCCCACACAGGATTATCATGAGTGTCGGCAGCCGACCAAGATCCGTGAAAACCGGATCTTGCTTTCTCTTTTTCTC
>JAESVK010000822.1:887748-923977 GCA_017140935.1 Hamamelis virginiana
ATAGCAACAAAATTATGTGACTTTCCAGATCAACTTCAGTCGGTAAAACAAATTCAACAGTTCCTCGGTGTTGTCAATTATATTGCAGACTTTATCCCTAAAGTCTCTGTCCACAGGAATATACACACCCACGTAGAAGTCAACAAATGTGGCTGGCTAAGATATATATATATATATATATATATATATATATATATATATAATATAATATAATAAGGGGTGGGTGAGAAAAGTGAGGAAGAGAAAAGAGAGGAAGTCTGGGAGAATGAGAGTGAGAGGGAAAGACAGAAGAGAAGAGAGGAAGTCAATGGGAGTGTCAGAGGGAAGAAGAATTTGCAACTCGCGAAGGCGCGAAAGTCCGTGGTGCAGGCGTTGTCGGAACGGCAAAGGAAAATATCAGACGCAAAGCGTCTATAAAAGAAGAAGTTCGTGGAGAGCAGAGGAAGGGAGGAAAAAAAAAGCAGGAGTCCGTAGTACGCAGTCAGTTTACAGTTTAGTTTTTCCTCTGTTGTTGAATTTCGTCAAGTGCAAAAATTGTTAAGCAAAAAATTGTTAAGCAATTTATTTTTCTTTGTTAGTTGAGTGTTGAGTTTTATCAGAAATAGTCGTAGATTTTTATGCCACGTGCATCTAAGTCTTGACTAGTTTCTGCTTCCATATACTGTACTACTGTTCAGTTCAGTCAGTTTAATTTCAGAGAGTGAATTTATTTTTCAGTTGTTATTCTCAGTTTTTATTTTAATTTCAGTATTTTCCAAATTACACAATTTCACACACGATGCAATTGTCCATCTCTCCACTTGGAGAGAAGAGGTTTTTATTTTTTTAGTTTTTAATTATTACTTTTAATTACGCAATTTCTATTTCATTAGAATATCCCCTCTTTCCACTTGGAATTTTGAAGGGGACTTTTTATTAATTTATGCTTTCAATTATGTACTTTCATTTTCAGTAGAATATCCCCTCTTTTTCCACTTGGAATTACGAGGAGGACGTTTTATTAATTTATGCTTTCAATTATGCACTTTAATTTTCAGTAGAATATCCCCTCTTTTTCCACTTGGAATTACGAGGAGGACGTTTTATTAATTTATGCTTTCAATTATGTACTTTCAATTTTCAATAGAATATCCCCTCTTTTTCCACTTGGAATTACGAGGAGGATTTTTTATTAATTTATGCTTTCAATTATGTACTTTCAATTTTCAATAGAATATCTCCTCTTTTTCTACTTGGAATTACGAGGAGGACTTTTTATTAATTTATGCTTTCAATTATGTACTTTCAATTTCATTAGAATATCCCCTCTTTCCACTTGGAATTTCGAGGAGGACTTTTTATTAATTTATGCTTTCAATTATGTACTTTAATTTTCAGTAGAATATCCCCTCTTTTTCCACTTGGAATTACGAGGAGGACTTTTTATTAATTTATGCTTTCAATTATGCATTTTAAATTTCAGTAGAGTATATTCCATCTCTCCACTTGGAGAGACGTGGTTTTTCTTTATTTATAATTATGCAATTTCAATTCCTGCCCATTTAATTTTCTGTAATTTAATTTAAGTTTAATTTCTGTTATTTCTTTTGCAATTATGTTCTTATATGTTTGACTTGCAATTACTGTTAAAAAAAAATCAATTAACCAACCAAATTTACCCAATGGGAAATGTCTCTTTCACCAAAAGTGAATTGACTTAGCCGATTTTCTTTACTAGTCTCTGTGGATCGACACCCGTGCTTACCACTCTCTTCGGATTGAGGTTAAACATAGGTAAATTATAAATGAAATAATATTGACCGTAAATACGGAATTTAACCTCCCGTATTTCCAGCGATCAGTTATGCATGCAGAACAAGTTGCCCTGTAAGGATGTGCTGTTTCGCAAGAATATCATTGAGACTAATCTTTATCCTCTTTGTTTCGAAAATATTGAAACTGTGGAACATGTTCTCAAAACATGTATTTTTGCCAAAGAGTTTTGGGCCTCTGATTATATATATCCCTTGCGATCTTGAATCACTTTTAATCTTACCACCAATGCCATCACTCCAGATGGGTTAGTTCCCCAAGCTTCTCTTTTCTCTTTCGCTTGTTGGGTTTTATGGAACAATAAGAACGAATGGATTTGTTTTTTAGCAAAAGATTATGTCTGCCTATGAGTGTCTTGAGAGCACCATTGCTAGAGCCATGGAATTCGGCTTGCTATATGGTAAGTTAAAATCACCTAACATCTCCAAGGAAATTTTTGCGACCTGGACACCACCGGTTCATCCATTCTACAAGCTCAACACAGATGGTTCTTTAGCTACAAGTGAGGGGTTGCAAGGGTAGGCGGGTTACTTTGTGATTGGCAAGGTTGTTGGTTGGTTGGATTTTGTCGCAATCTTGGGGCTACGAATAGTGTTTTTGCCGAACTTTGGACTCTTAAGGATGGGCTGTCTATTTCTTTGGACAAGGGTGTGTAAGAACTAATTGTTGAAATCGATGTCACAGCCGTTGTCTGTATGGTTCTTAATGGGGCCATCATTTAAGCCCTTTGGTGATGGATTGCAGGTGGCTCATGGAACGCTTCAAGAAGGTGGAGTTGCTGCACATATTCAGCAAAAAGACTTGCAAAAATGGGTTGCTATGCTAACAGAGGGCTTTCTCTTTTGTTAAACCCTCCTGAGTGTGTTAGGCTTATTTTGAAGAGTAATGCGAGAGACACTTGTTAGCCCTAAGGTCAATTGCATTGACCACATTTTGATGATCAACAAACATTACTTTAGTTACTAACAAATGGCTAAGTGTTTTTGTCTCCATAGAATCAAAGTCATATCTTGTTGGAGCTTATCAACACATTCCAAGCTTCTCAATTGTGCAAATAGTCAAAGTCATTGTATCATGAAGCTTATGGAAGTCATCTTGAAGCCATTCCTTGAAGACCTTGAAGTCAAGTTGATTAGGAACCATTTTGTAAGGCAACTCAATTGATCAAACTTGCATAGCTAAAGCCAAAAAGATTTCTCATATTGTATTAGCATACATTGACTTAGAAATCTTGTAAAATGCTTTGCAACTTAGTCAAAATTGCTCTTGGAAGTTTAGTTAACTACTTTAGATGCTATGGGTTGATTTAGACTTAAGAAAAATCAAGTTTTTAGCTTAATAGCATTCTTAGTCGACTAATCTTTTAGTCATAGTCGACTAAACATGGTACAATAGCTAACTCCTTGAATTTTCTAAGCCTAGTCGACTAATTATATAGAGTAGTCGACTAAGTAGTTCTCTAGTCGACTAATCTCCAGTTTAGTGGACTAAAGACACTCCAGTAGCTAAATTTGTGAAATGCAGAAGAGCTAGTCGACTAATCCCCTAGTCTAGTAGACTAACCGTGCTCGGAAATTTTTCCCAAACTGATTTTAACTTAGTCGACTAATCCTTTTTGTCTAGTCGACTAACCGAGCCTGGGAACTCAAATGCTTTAAAATTTTAACTGGCTAGTCAACTAATCACCCTTGTCTAGTCGACTAATGACTCTGCAAATACAAAACGGCTTTTTCCTCTTTGGGCATTTGAAGCATTAAATGAGGCATGCTCTCTTCCTCTCCTCCAATGAGGTTCAAGCTTATTTCAAATGGCCATTTCAGACCTAAATGGATATATAAAGAGGTTTGCTTCTCATTTATTGCTATAAATCCAACTCTAGTCAATATCATTCATTGCAAGCATTCATCATTCAAAGGTTTTTTCTCCAAATACTTGAGCTATACTTGTTAATCACTACTACAAAAACTGTCAAAGGGGACACTTAAAAAGTGTCCCCATAGGTGTTTGGCGACACTTTAGGAAGTGTCACTGGGGGCTGTGTTTTTAAAGGTGACCGCCTCAAAGGGGACACTTCTCAAGTGTCCCTAATGTGTCTCCAATAGGGACACTTTTAAAAGTGTCCCCTTTGAGGCGGTGAATGGCGACACTTTAAAAGTGTCCCCTTTGAGGCGGTGAATCGCGACACTTTAAAAGTGTCTCCTTTGAGGCGGTGAATTGCGACACTTTAAAAGTGTCCTTGATATGTTCACAATAGGGACACTTATAAAGTGTCCTCATTTACTCTTTTTTTTTTTTTTTTTGTAGCAAATGCTTCACAATTTTAATATGCCATTAATATATGCTATTAAATCATATATATTCACCAATGGTTGTTCTAACATGCATTTATTTCTGCGCACACAATATTAAAATATCCACACTAATATATTACTATATAATACTCATAAAAAAAAGGAACCTAAAGCATTTGCAAATATATATATATATATATATATATATATATATATATATATATATATAGAAATTAGTATCACCAAGTCAACACTTTGTTAATTAATATTGAATATCCTAATTAAGAACCAAAAGTGTAACAATTTTTGCATAATCTAGTTTTTACAAGTCATTGAACTTCGCACAATCTTCATGTAATCAACAAAATGTCTATCCATATATAATGCAATCCTTTAGCCTCTGCATTAAAATATAGAGTTGCACTTATGAGTTCATATTGCAATTGATATATAAAGTTACATTTCATGAAAAATTAATTTACCATAAGAAAGGTGTAGGTACATCACAGATACATAGTAAAATTAACAATACAAACTACAACCAAATCATATGTCCATTAAAACTTCATTCATGTTTCCACATGCACTTCTATTAATAATAAAAATTAAATTAAATTAACTTGTACTAAGAAATATTTTCTTTTTTGAGATAAAAATTCGGCAACATCTTGTCTGTTTTTGGAACATTTCTATATATTCACCTATTAAAAGAACAGTTTATAGCAATTCTATAATCATATATCATCACAACATCCCATTTAAATGGCGCCTTATGTGCCATGTTATCATCAACAGCCAACAATCACTACTACAATAAGTTAAAAAGGGGACATGAGGCGGAAAGACTTTTAAGGACGGTTTTTAAAAACCGTCCTTAAAAATATACAAAGAGGACGGTTTTTTAAAACTGTCCTTAAAGATATATACTTTTAAGGACGGTTTTGAAAAACTGTCCTCTTATACTTTTTTAAACAAAACGACGCCGTTTAGGGACCTCTTTTTTTTTCCGGAAATATCAAAACGACGCCGTTTTGGTTTGTTTTGAATTTTTTTTTTATAAATTAGGATATATCAAAACGACGCCGTTTTGGTTTGTTTTGATTTTTGTTTGTTAAGATAAAGCAAAACGACGCCGTTTAGGGGAAAATTTTTTGGCGACTTAGGCTTTTATTCCTTCCTTCTCGATCAGTTCTCATCGCTCTCTCTCTCTCTCTCTCAATCTCTGCATTGGATCAAAACCCTAGCGATCCGCGCGCGCCATTGCTGCCGTGGAGCACTCATCGAACCATATAGCTTCTCCCTGCCGCGGAGCACTCATGAAAACCCTAGCTTCGCCCTGTCGTGGAGCACTCATCGGAACCCTAGCTTCTCCTTGCCGGAACCGTAGCTTCTCTCTGTTGGAACCTAAACTTCTCCTTGCGGGAACCCTGCCGTGAAACCCCTAGCTCTTCTCCACTCGATCTGCAGGCTCTCAGTTGATGTAACACCCTATTCGAAACCCTAACCCTCTACACTCTACGGTAGAGCACTTCTCATCAACGAACATTTCCACCCCATTGCTGGATTGAGGTTGGTTTATATATATATATATATGTTGCTTTTTCTTGATTAATACATATATTGAAGTTCTTGATAAAACAAAAATGGTATTTTTCTTGATTAATACATATATTGAAGTTAACCCGATAATCTGATAATGTAAGGTAACTCGATAACCTAACATTATTTCCATGGTTAATGTAAGGTTCCTGGATGATAAAATTGTTCATAGTTGAGTAAAGTTGTGTACATTAGTGCTAAAACACCAAGCTCATAATGACGATTTCTCCATGTCTGCAGGTTATCATCTGAAGCCCCTTGTCTAGTTATGCCTTAGGAGTTATTTGTTAACATTATCGTCTCATAGTAAGTGTTATTACTAAAGTGATAATATGCTATCCTTAAGTTTTCGTAGCTCCTCTACATATATTTATGTGAAATTGTGGATTGAAATTTGATAGTTTTGTCTGGTTCCATATCTTTTTGTTTTGTGCTTTTGATGTTTGAAAAAATGCCTGTGAGAGACTGATTCAGTTATTGAGTTAAAATAATTGGTATTAAAGATGATCTTCATGAAACTGTTGATGTTGCTTTGATTAACTTGATTGTCTAAGATTTGTTCTTTGTATCATTTAACTGCAGCAAATAATATCAGAATTTTCATTTTTCTTCCCATTTCCCAGCAACCAAGCATCTCATTTGATGCTTTCTTCATTGGGTTGCCTGATAAGATTTCAGAACTTTTATTTTTCTTCTCATTTCCCAGCAACCAAGCATCCCACATATGATTTTTTCCTGATCTTTTTCAGGTTTTGATATAATGATTCTTTTGATTCAAATGGCTTTTATGAAAAAGCTTTTAAGATCTGTCTCCACCAAAATCTGTCGCATCTTCTCAACGTCTCTAGTGTTCAAGAGAAGTTTTCCTGATGTTTCTTAGATTTCTGATTTTACAGTGAATTGCTGTTTATGTGTGACCCATGTCTGTTATGTAATGAACTGAATTTTTTACAGTTCCTGTGCAGAGTGATTCTAAACATTAATCTTAGGTAGAAGCTTCATGCTTGTATTATGATGCCTATATGTGAAAAATGCCTATTTAGATCTCTTATCCTCTGGCTCCAAGATGAAAAATATGTGGAGAGGCTTGTATGTTTATTTGCCTCTTACAGTTTGAATAGTCCATGGTCCATAGTAGAGTTTTTATTACAGTAGTGCTATAGAGGCAAAATTACAGATCAGTCACTATGCCTGCATTGTCAATTGTCATGCTCTGCTCCATGAAATGCTGCTGTTGACAAGCCCATTGCCTGTTGTTGGCTGTTGGAAGTTGGAAAACCAGCCACATTGCATTGCTGTGTCCAGTCAAAATTGCATTCTTATACTCTTTAGCATAAGGGTCTTGTCAAAATTACATTCTTATACTCTTTAACTTTTTGCCAAATATTTATATAATACTTTCCAGTCAACTTAATATTTTTTTAATATCATTTATATCTTTTTCATTAAATTTACTGAACAGCCACAACAATTTGGTGAATTTGAGAGGATTCCAAAGGCAACAATTGAAATTCTGAAGGACCAAGTATTTGGGTTTGACACTTTTTTTGTGACAAGCCAGGAGCCATATGAGGTGAGTTGATTACATAGGTAGCTTTGCCCTTTTTTTTTTGGTCACTTTTTCCATCTATAACAACTTCTGTAAGAATTGGGGATAAACCAATGTAATTACCAATCAGTTGGCCTTGAAGTTAATATGCCTCATCTCATTACTAACATGCTGAGCTTTTATGATGGGATTGGAATTTTTGTTTAGTCTGACAATGATGTTATATTTTGCAATTGTGCAATTGTGAAGGGCAAAACTTTAAACCATGCACGTAAACTTTGTATGCCATTGATTGCTTGGTTTTTTTAGATAATTAAGTTTAAATTGCAAACTAATTAAAATTATTTAAATATTTAGTTTTCATTGGCAGAGTGTATAAATTTACCTGGATGAAATAAATGGGTCTTATTCTATTAATCATAATATGCTTATACTTTTTGCAGCTGGCATCATTTCGACAACTGAGTTTGACAAAACTGGGGATCATTTAATACACAAGCTAGAAGCAAATTGAGATTACACCAAGAAGGTTCTCTTGATATTATCTCTTGATATTACACTTGCATTGAACACTCTTGTTTATACTTAAATAACAATTCATTTAGAGCCAAAAAAATACTAAATGGGTTAGATAGATTTGGTAACTTATTGGGTTATGTTAGGATTAAACTTTTAACCTAATAAATAAATAGGTTGGTTAGATTCAGCACATACACAGTAAGCATTGTGCTTGACCCACCTAGAAGGGAAGAGCCTCATTCATCGACGCCATTGGGGTTAGTGGTCTCTTTAGTAGCCAATATGGAACCATGTCACACAAGCATCAATTTTGAAAGAGACTCTTATGCATATATATAAATTCTATGGATTAAATAGACTTTACTGTAAATATGTGGAGATGTATATGTAGCTGTTCAAGCTAGGAGATCAGCTTGGGTTGGGTTGGACCAATTTGTCATCAACCTAAATCTGAAATGACCTTAGTTCAATTTTCAATGTTTAAACCCAACGCAAATTAAACTCGTTCATAAAATTCCAGCCTGGCAATATCTGCAATTTGTCATCAACCTAAATCTGAAATGACCATAGGTGCTTGACCCACCTAGAAGGGAAGAGCCTTATTGTTTGGTTTTGTGCATATTTGATCATGTTTAACCATTATTAAAATTCCAGCCTTGCAATATTTGCAGCATGCCAGTTTTAGTGCCTTGTGGATTTTGGAGTACTGATATGTATGTTTCGGCTTCATCCTTCTTCTCTTCTCTGTACGATACATTTTTGTAATTATTGCAATTTAATCATGGCAACCAAGTATATCATAGGGTCTCTAGCAGCATCCTTTGTAGTCGCATTTACATGTGACCATATCATTGCTAACAAGAAGATATTTGGAGGTAAGTTTGGGTAACCTTCTCAAAGTGGTAATTTACAACTATTGATTTATGTTCAGTTCAGCAGTAACATTGATTTTATAAGCAGGTACCACCCCCAAAACTGTTTCAAATAGAGAATGGTGAGAAGAAACGGACAAAAAGTTCCAGGCCTGGCCTCGCACCGCTGGACCTCCTGTACTGTGATGAATCCAATCAGCCGCCAGAATTTCATTGTCAAGGCCCGTTCTGAATCTTGAAGGTGCATCATTGGCTTTTTAGTTTTTGGTTTTATTTACCCCTTTTTTTTTTGGTCTTGCAGAACTTTTCTTATAAAGTGGAACTTAACTGCAAGCCATGCTCATAAATTCCTCCACTTCCATTTAGGTTCTGCAGTTAGTATTTCCAGTCTGATAGGACAGTGTCGCAAATATTATCATATCTAAATAATAATTTCTGGAGCACTTGTTTGGGAAAATGCTCAATTGTTTTTTTCATTCTATTGGATTATTCAGTTATGAATTCAAAATTTACAAATTTATTTTGTTATATGATATGTGGATATGCAGAAGCTACTTGGATCTATAGGGTTATTCACTCTTGTCATCCTCTACTGTCTTGGTAAGAATAAATTTCCCACTAACTTTCCTATTTTCTCACTAACTTCTCATTCATTGATAAACCAAAAAGTTATTAAGAATAAATCTTACTATGAAATAAACCCTGATTTGCGATTTTTAATGGCAATAAAGTAGAAGATTTTGAGTATATTAATGTATGACTTGAGCGTATCTTCTGGTAATTCTAAGCATATTAATGTATGACTTGCTTATAAAATCATTGTCAGTTCGACTATATCTTCTGGTTATTTTTTTTCCTGTTATGTTTTTACTCTTAACTATACAGTTTTGAGACATAAAACAGATGTCGAAGATTTGGAGTCCATTTTTCACTTGTACGTTTGGGGTACAAATTCTTTTGTAATTCTATAATTTACTGAAAAGGCTTCTTCTAAGATTTTTGTTCTAAGAGACTGGATTTTTTTATATTGCACCACCTCTCTTTTGAAAGGCCTCCATTTGTTGTAGTGTACTATGCTTTTAAATGAGTGAACTCATTGATGGTATTCTTTAAAGTAGGAAGGGAGCTTTCCTCTCTATAGTAGTATATTGAAAGAGAGTGATTTCATATGTTCCACTGCTAAGGTTCATCAATTATGTGGACTAGTCTATGTGGCAACCTATTATCACGGTCCCTTTTCATTATTGTGTACTTGATTGAATTGCTTTAATTTGCCCTGATTTTTCTTGCTTCTATCTTATTTTTCATTCAAAATCCTAAACTTAGAGGCTTTTGGCATAACATCTTACTCTTTCACTTAATGGAAGTTGGGCTCATTGATTCCTTATTATTATTATTAATTTTTTCCATTGATTGACCCCCAAAACTATTTCTCCTTCAAAAATTTATAGATTGAGATAGTGGCTTGTAGCAATTTTACCAATTTCACAAATTTCAACTGTGTCTTGTGATTATAATATACTGACTATTTGTTAATCATATATGGTACTTAAGAATGTGAAAATATTACTTTTGCAGATCATATCTTGTTCCAAGTGCCGTTACCAGTATGAGCTTGTTTCTAGTGATATAGTTAGTATTGAGTCAGAAGAAATCAGGTTGTTTTGCTTTCAAGTAAGTTCTTTTTATTCAAGCACTTGCTCCCTCACCAATTACTTTCAGTTGGTTGGTTTGCTTTCAGGTTGTATTTAGCATTTTCCATTCACTTGGAAGTTAATATACTGGTGGCCTAAGTTCCTAGCTTTTGATTGAGTGATTCAAGAACAAACTAGACTCTAAGTTGGACATATTAAAATTTGATGATGTGGAAGCTTAGCACCAGCAATGGCATAACTTTTTCCACTCATGATTTTATATCATTCCTAGGATTGGGCCTTTTAATAGTAGTTAGTGGTGAATAGATGCCTCAAGATCACATTATGAAAAGTTGGACTCTTGTTAAATCAAATCATGTTGTGGCATTGGTTTATTTATTTTCATTGTTTGTTTAAATTCATCTTTATTTTATGTTTGTGTTGGATCACATTCCTTCTTTTTCTAATAAAGCCACAATCATAGACATTCGACCATGAATTATAGTCTGTTGTGTGGGTTTCTTTAGAAAAGAAAACTTCAAGTTTGATAGTTTCTAAAAATGAATATTAACTTAAGAGTATCCATTGCTTCAACTACCTTCATTTCTAGAAAGGCCTGATTTAAAGTTTTTGAGATATCCTGTAGGTTGCTAGATAAAATTGGCAGCTCAAGGCTGCTATGGTTGTTCTATTAGATTTTTTCAGATTGCCATCTTTACTGGATATAACAATATATATAAAGTTTTCTCTATCTCTAATGCTCATTCTATTGCAAGATTGATAAAGACACTTTTGCATCCTTATACTACTCTTTTAGTTGTTGAGCTTCTGAAATACATTTGTTTAGTTGAGGTTTAGCTTCATACTTCTGCAAGATTGTAATGTTGTTTGGATATAATTATAGAAGTTGTAAAAATAAAAATTTTTACAGGTAAAATTTTGAGAATATTACAAAAATAGAGGAAATGCTGCCGAATTTTCGTCTTGAAATTAAAGCATACATTTCTATACCAATAATAGATGTAGAAAAACACCTGTATTTTTCTCCTTATACATAGTTTCATGCAATTTTTCTCTAAGGTTGTTGAATTCCTAAAACTTTCTCGAATTGCTTTACTCTAGTAGTAATAAAGTTTAAAGTCATAATTACATATAGTCATTGTTTTGTTTTTAAATTTGAATAGATATATGCATATAAGTTGAAGATTGGATAGAGAAAATTTTAGTAGTTTATTTTTCTCTTTATAAAAGTAGAAATGGTATTGGGACATGTTTGTAATAGTATCTTTATGTACTACTGATTTTATTTTAATTTATTGTGAATTATTTAGATTTTATAGGCTTAATGAAAATAACTTTGGTATGCTTCCATACAGTAGGTTCAATTAGAAATACAAAATTTTATACAATTTTTTTTTTTCATAAATAATAGATTTAAGAGGGCGGTTTTACGACTGTCCTTAAAATATGATTTAAGAGGACGGTTTTAAATGTGTCCTCATGCGCGATGTCTTTATAAATCATAGATTTAAGAGGACGGTTTTACGAGTGTCCTTAAAAATATGAATTAAAAGGACGGTTTATAAACTGTCCTTAAAAATGTTGTTAAGGACAGTTTATAAACCGTCCTCTTAAATCATATTTTTAAGGACACTTGTAAAACCGTCCTCTTAAATCTATGATTTATAAAGACATCGAGCATGAGGACACATTTAAAACCGTCCTCTTAAATCAAAGAGGACGGTTTAAACCGTCCTTAAAAATGTTTTTTTGTAGTAGTGAATCACAAACTATCTTAAGTATAAAATAGAATCTCTAGCATAAAAAATAAAAGGTTTTTGAAATCAAAGTTCATTGATATATTAACTCTAGCATATAAAATATGGTTACTTTCATATCATATACTTTTATAAATAATAAATGAAACAAGCAATCCCAAGTGGGTCTCCGTCCAACCTCCTCCCCCGAAACTACATTTATTTCAAGCCAGCGATCCCACAACACATATCCAATATGAGTTCACTCAATTACAACTCCTTAATAATTTGGTGTATAGAGATAGATAGTATACCATAACTTCAAAGACTTTTGTAGGTACCAGTACCGGCCCTATGATGCATCCGTGCATGCCTTTAATGAGGATCAATTGCCCTTGCTAAAAATTTTGGCAAAAATAAAAAATAAAAAAAATTAATAGAATAAAAGGGCAGGGGAGGGGGGGCAACAAAAGAGATTTATCATCTTTCATACCATGAAATAATAGTGAAAAGAATAATGATTTCAACAGTTATGTCCAGGTCTACTACAATCTAAAAGTAATAATGAACATATAAATGTGTAGAATAATAAAACAAACTTTAAAACCACTTGTTGGCTTTTTGGTTAGCCTTAGAATGATTTATGTATATTGCAAACACAAAGAAGAAAAAACGAGGCAGCAGCTAAGATGGAAGAAAACTGAAAACAGGTTGCAGTAATATCAACTTTAGAGATGTGAATTGAAACTTTGTTTGATCCTTTTTCATACACAAATCAGTACATAAGCTCATGCCCAAACTTTTACAATTATCAAGAAAGATAGGAGAAGAAATGATGAAAAACAGGGATGGAAATAGGGACAGACAACAGCTGTGGTATCCTTCTCTCTCTTACATTTTTAGATTTTTCAATGAGTCTCAAAGGTGGTGCACACCTAGAAGAAAATATAGCAGCCCACATATCCATAGCCCACCAGCTATGACTTACAATTTTCCACCCTAATCATTCTGCCCATGAAAGTCTTTAAACAACAACTATCATTATTAATAATGATATTAAACAACTATCATTATGAAAGTCTTTAAACAATAACTTCAATTTCAGTTTTAAATGGCATGAAATCAACGAATGTGAGATTATCTTGATAAAGTAAAGTTTAGTTTGACTATGGTTGGAGTCAGGCATTCTAGTCATGAAAAAGTTGGAAATATATCTGGAAACCAGTTTTGGACTCGAAAAGTATATATCCAAGGAATTTCTAACTCAATTTTCAGCATCCCCATTCAAAACAATCTTAAGCGTACAAAATGAATGAAACAATAATAACTGTAGACAAAAAGTATTGAGATGGAACCTCAACAAGGGCAGCTCTATTCTCATTTTGTGCACAGTGACAAGATGCAATTTTGAACTTTACCTGTAATGAAGACATAAAAGTAACGCACTGAAAGAATTAATTAACAATATCCATACAAAATCCATAGACTTCTTGAGAGACGAAAAATCATGTAGATTGAAATCTATCTACCTTATTCTCGTTAATTACTGAAATTTTAAAAGAATTTGGAGAAGAGGACATGTTTGAAATGGGCAATGAACTTCTAGAAGTTGTTGTGTTTTGTTTGAGTATAATCTTGTAGTGCTGCAAGGCTTGCTTATACATATGCTGTCAGAAAACTAAAAGTTGGATAATGTGTCCTTTCCTAAATGACTAAAATTTTGCAAAAACAAATGCATAACTTAAAGTAAGGGCACGTTTGGACATCCCTTAGATGGTTACCTGAGATTAAAAAGACATTTAATAATTAGGGCCAAACTCTTCTACAGCAGAACATTCCATAAGTTCTTTGCGAGCCATTGTATAAGTTCTTTGTGAGCTTAGGTGAGAGTCTTCCACATGAAATAAAGAAGACTGTGTAAAGGTTTCTCCACCTTGAACGAGCTAATCCTTAGTGGATTGTGGAATCCTTGGGATAAGTGCTTAAGGCGTGGATGTAGGCGAGCCGAACCACGGTAAATTTCTGTGTTTGATCTCTTTATCCCTTACTCTTGTTTCAATTAATTGCTTATATATTTTTGCTTGTGTTGAAATTAATTGAACTTAATTTTATTTGGTAATTATTTGCAAAAGTTTGCCATAAACCCTGTTCACCCCCTCTAGGGTTATATATTTGGGACAACAATAATAATAAAAAAATTAGGTTTTTTGCTTGAATGGGCAACAGGTGACTCAACTTTGATGGACAATACTGGTTTTCCACTTTCTCATTTTCTTTCTTGTATTTTGTTTTTTCAATGAGTTGTCTTGAATATAATATATACTTTTCTATTTATTTTCTGAAGGAAATTGTACTCTATTGTAGAGAAGTGTTCTATTCAGCCATACTTTACTTTAACTAAAATCAGCTATAAAATCGAAACAAGTGGATTTCTTTTCACTTAATACATGATTCATTATAAAAAGAAATCTTAAGAACTTGGATTTCTTAGCTGATTTTATTTAAAGTAAGGTATAACTAACTAGAACATTTCACCTATATTGTGTATACATATTTTATTTATTTTTTATATTTTTAAATATATAATTTAAACACTCGAAAGGCCTACGCCTCACGTCTTAGAGCTTACGCTTTGACTCATGAAATGTAAAAGGCCCCATCCAACGTTTTCGCCCTTGAAAACTTTGGTAATTACATTGTGCTGTAGGCTTATCTATTAAATCAACTTCTAGAATGCCGTTTGCTATCCTTGGAAGGTCATTTTTTGTTTATAAGACATCTGAGTCATTGTCTGCATTAACTGACTTAAAGTTTGATCCATTTTCCTCTTGAGTGTTCTCCTTAAGGTGTGACTCCTCAATTGAAGTTTGTCCTTGGTCTTCTGGTTTTAGTCAATGTTATCAAATCCGGACTGGCCCGGCCGGGTCAACCGGTTGAATCGAGAACCGGTCCCCTCTCCGGTTGGTTTAACCCACAAAAACCCATTCAATTCAAAAACCGTTCAACCCGGCGATTGAACCGGTCAATCCAGTTTTTTTTTTTTTTTTTTTTTTTTAAAGATGCTAAAATGACTAAAATAGCCCAAATTTTTTTAAGATCTCTTAAAGCCAAGAAGGCTAAAAAGGCAAATTAGTCTAAAAAAATCCCAAATAGCAAAAAAAAAAACCCAAGCATCTAATTTAATAATACAATATTCTTATCTTGCATTTAAAAAAATATATATAATAAAGATTGATCAATAGTAATTATCAATTTTCAATTTTGATGACTGCACATAAATTCAAATATGTGAATTGATTGTACAAACATTTAAAAAAAAATATATATTTTGAATCATTTACAGCTTTTATTCTAATAAATAAATAAATAAATAATATATTTATGACGTCACGGTTCAACTCGGTTGACCTTGAATCCGGTAACTTTTTCGGTTCGATGAACAGTCCGGGTTTTAAAACAATGGTTTTAATGGATTATCCATTGAACAAGTGATTCTCTTAGATGACATACGACATGTATGGTCCCACCGGGTATGCTAAAATGGTGTACCTTTCCAAATGATCTACTTCATTATGCGAGCGTGTCAAGACTCTAACAGTCCAAGAGATAGTTCGTACATGACCACAAACACCTGATGAAATTATAGGTCTTAGCCTCAACTGTCTAATTAGTCACCGTTTCCAAGTTAATAAGGCAATTGGGCAAAAAAGATAAGGGGTTATACCATCTTAGGCTCTGAATATAGAATGTCTATAGAAGAAGAACTAATACTCAAGTTAAAAGTGAAATTAGCCATAAAACAATTGAAGTAGCCTATATACATGAGGTTGTTGGAAAATAAAATTGAATTAAAAGATGAAACACTTCCAAAGGTCCTACTCGTAGCGCTTGAAATTGAAATGTTTTATGCTTGAGAATCGAAATGAAAATCAATAAACAAACAAGATCTTGGAGATGAAAAATACTAGAATTGAAAGTGTTTGAATATTATACTTAAAGTGTCTCACTTATAATTTTCACTTAATGGTTGGTGCTCGCTTCTTCCCAAGTGACTTCCTCTTTGGTAACTAAACGTTCATGTCGTTTAGCGATCCCCTAGTTTTTTTTTTTTTTTTTTTTTTTCATTTATGAAACCACGGATTTTCAGCATTTGTTTAGGTTACTAACTCTTGTCTCCACCTCTTTAGCAGATGATTCAAAAGATCCTAAAAATATATTTTATTATCACCAAATCCAAATAATAAGATTCATTATTGATAGAGGCCATTCTAAGTCAAAATTGAAATCAACTAATTATGGAAAATGTCTAATATACCCTTTCCATATTTTAAGTTAGAATTTATTTATTATTTTTAACCTACTTAATTTTAGGGTATTTTCATAACCAAAACTGAATTCAATTTTGGAAATGTTTTTGAATTTTAAATTACTAATCAGATTAGGTAGAGTGGATATGGGATATACATGCCTTACTTCCAACCAATCAAATTAGGTAGGGTGAATCACACAAAATCAAAAGCAATCATCTCATATACACGAATCAAACAAAATCAAAAGCAATCTTCTCAACATTCTCATGGAAACCGGTAGGAAACAACCAAATTTTCCATACCAATGCCCAAAAAACCAATGTATATATACAACTATACATGACTTATCCAAACTCAAAAAATCAATTTTTTCAAAAATCAAAAGAAATATATACATAACTCTTCAATTTTCAGAACCAATGTCAGATTAATCAATCCCCAAAATAGGAAAAAACAAAAAAAAAAAACAAAAAACATTTCTACATGACTTTCAAACCCAAAAAATCAAACTTTTCATATATTGCAAAGCAAAAATTTGGTTGGCATACGGCATAAAACCAAAATCCAAGTTCCCATTACAACTCAAACAACCCCAACAACCAAATTTTTTAGACCAATCAAATCCCAAACAGGGGAAAAAGAAAAAAAAAAAACATGTATATATGACTCTTCCAAACCCAAAAAACCAAATTTTTCCAAAAATCAAAATCATTGTATACATAACTCTTTAATTTTCAGTAACAATGGTAGACTAATCGATCCCCGAACACAAATAAATGAAGAAAACTATGTATACGTGACTCTTCCAAACTCAAGGAACCAATACAAGTGATTCCATACCCATATGGAACCCAAAATCCAAACCAGAAAAAAATTTGAAACCCTACCTATACTTTGAATTCGGCATTCATCATTAATTTTTCACGAAGAACAATCACATTATAAATTCAGCAATACATGACTCAACAAAGGCAAAATCCCCTTCCTTATTTTCTTTTTCGGAATCTACACTTGTTTCCTTAAACAATCATCCCTATTGATCCTTGGACACACAAAAAAATAAAAAATAAAAAATTTCCGTGAAAAAGAACAATGATTCCGGATTTACTAACTGGTTTTCGCCATAACCACGTTTGTTGCTGGATTTGGATCGCTGGAATGGACGTAGATGGAGAGTAGCCCCTCTTCGATTCCCTAATTTGCAAGAAATTTGATTTTGTGTTTCCGCTAAACACGAATATGGCTTTCTATATTTTCGACAATATACATGCAACGGAAGATCATGTATATCCCGCACACGCGAACTGGTATAGAAGTTGGTTCATTTTTTTTTCTTAAAAAAAAAAGGGTATTTTTGTATTTTAATTCTCTAAAATTTCGGTTTTATCTATACTATCTATAAAGCCAGAAGACTTGGTTGGCCTGGTCAAGTTTTTATACCAAAAAAACCTACAAAAAAATAATGCTACTAATAATTAATGTGAGGATAGGTTTGTCTTTTTCTATTCACTAGTTACTGCGCACACGCGATGCGTGTGCAACACGATGCATTATAGTAAGAGATTTTTATTTATTTTTTATAAGGTTTGTAATTGATCACACAAACATAAATTATATAAATTATATAAATTAATTTTTTTTTTGAAAATTTTTTGCAATAATAAAAAGTTTATTGACATAAATGCATTTTCACTATTCATTCTTATTTTCACTATTCATTCTTATTATTGAGTACAACTTGCAATTGTTTTTCAGCAACTTTTGCCATATATATTTGAAAATTAAAATTAAAATTTTTGAAAATTTATGTTAAGATAATGTTATTGATATCTCTCTCAAAACTACACCTTCTTCTCTCTACTAATTTATTCTCCATCAGTCACACCTTTCTACCAAAAATACCCACAAAAAAATATTGTTTCTAACATTTAATATGAGGATAGGTATGTCTTTTACTATTCATCAAGATTCCAAAAAAGACACGTTCTCTTCAACTTCCATATCTCTCTCAAAACTACACCTTCCTCTCTCTCCTCATTTATTCTCCATCAGTGATATTTGTAAATAATATATTAAGATATTTGTAAATAATATATTAAGTAAATTAATTTGAATATTTATAACTATCCGTTTTTTTAAATTCAATGTGTTAATTTTTTTTTTTTTTTTATATTTGTAATTTAACGTTTGTGTGTATGAGAGAGAGAGAGAGAGAGAGAGAGAGAGAGAGAGAGAGAGAGAGAGAGAGACCATCTTATTCTAAAAATATATCTTATCTAAACTAAATCTTAACAAAAAAATATATTTCCAAATTATCAAATCAAATAACTAAAATAACCAAATGGTATATATATTTAAATTCAATAATAATAATTATATTATTAATGTATCAATTAAATAAATTATCCAACTGATTTAGATATTTGTAATTAAAAAAATAATTAAATTAATTTAAAAATTATACTCCATAAATATTTTTATAATTAACTATCCGTTATTTGAAATTCAAATTTTCATAATTTTTATTTTTGGATATTATAAATTTTACATTTTTAATATTGCAAATAATTGATTTTCATTCACATAAAAAATTGAAAATTGAATGTCAAATTTTTAATTATAGATATCAAAGATATTATTAATGTTTTATCAACGTTTGAGAGATAAAGAGAAATTACAGTACATATAAAACTTACAGTTTTTGTGCAAAAGTTAAGGAGATACATTTTACCTATACCGGGATTTGATCATTGATTAAAATAATGTGATGATGGAAGTTAACATGAGGGTTTGAAACTCCTGAATTATAGGGAGTAGTGGTGACTCTAAAGGATAAATATGTCCTTAACATCCAACAGATTTAGATACTAAAATTCAATTTGTGTGTTTGTGTGTATGAGAGAGAGAGAGAGAGAGAGAGTCCGAAAATAAAAAAAGAGAAATTAATAAATTTTCAAAAAATATATCTTATCTATACTAAATCCTAACAAAAAATATATTTTCAAATTATCAAATCAATTAACTAAATTATCCAATTTAAATTCAAAATGTGTGTTTGTGTGTATGAGAGAGACAGATAGAGTCTGAAAATTTAAAACTGTCACTTATAAAAAATTCAAAAAATATATCTTAATAAAATATTGAAATTAATTTAAAAATTTATACTCCATAAATATTTTTATAATTAACCTGGACCCAAAAAAGTCCATGCTCCCATTTTCCAAATTCCAATCGAGTTCACCTTCTCTTACTAATACATATTTCACCTCATCCAATTCTCACTCCATCTCACGAACTCTCCCTATCTCACTCCATCTCTCCATTGCTCTCTCCCATCCCTTTCATTCACCTCAATCATAACAGCATATCTGTTATTTAAAATTCAAATTTTCATAGTTTTTTTTTGGATAAATAACAAAATTTAGAATAAGTGAAGCTTATTCACAATTTAAAATATATATCTTATCTATACTAAATCAAAACAAAAAATATATTTTAAAATTAGCAAAATCAATTAACAAAATTTAAAATTTGATTAAATTTTTTTAATTAAGTAAATAAGTAAATTACTATAAATATTTATACTCATCTCCAATTCTTCATTGACTCTATCTCTTCATCCCTCCATGCTAACTGTTTTCAAAATTCAGCAACTCCAATTCTTCATGGACTCTATTTGTTCATCCTTCCATGTTATCTCAAACCAATAGTAGACTTTGGATTATTTTGAAGCCACTATAGTACGGGTATTTCCATTTAGCATTAAAATTTTTTTTTTTATATATTTAATGTATTAGTTGCATATTAAAGTTCTTACGATTCAATATTGTTTTTTTTTTTTAAATATTCACAACTGCACATCAATAAATTGCCAGAGGAGATCATCTTTACGAATCCATATGTACTACTCTCTCCAACATCCTTAATCTGCATTACAATAACGATTCAAGAAGACTCAACACATCGCAAGGTTAGTTTTGCCGCCAGTACGTGATCTATTCCACTAATAATAAACTCTCAAAGTTTATTTCATTGTAGATTAAGAAAATGTTTATTTATGTAACTTTGATTGTAATACTATCTATAAAGGGAGAAGGGAGTTTGCATGGTCAAGTTTTAATGCCAAAAATACCCACAAAAAAATAATGCTTATAAAAATTACTTTGAGGATAGGTTTGTCTTTTACTATTTATCAAGACTCCCAAAAGGACATGATCTCTTCAACTTCCATATCTCTCTCAAAACTACACCTTCCTCTCTCTCCTTATTTATTCTCCATCAGTTACACCTTTCTCTTTCAAAGACAACAAAAAACTAGGGAAGATAAGTAAAAATTCGAGCATTAGATTTCAGAAAGGGAGAGAGAAATTATAAAAGTGTTTACTTTAATTTCAATCATCTTTATTTGGTTGTGCAAATAAAAGTGTTTACTATGATTTCAATCATCTTTATACGAGCAGCAGCAATTTACATTTCTAAAAATTGTTTCAATCCAAAATTTTCATTTTTAGCAATGATCATGAAGAGATTTTTATTTTTAATTTTTATAAAAATAAGGCCAGCGATTATTGCAATTCAATTTTGGCTTTTCATAACCCCATATCGTGAGTGAATGAAAATTTAGAAATACATGAAAAGTAAAGTACATGTAGTTCTATTTCCATAAAATAAAAGACAAAATAAGATAATTAGATCATTAGTCGTATTATTATGGATATATATATATATTTTGGAAACTTTTACCATTTTCCAATGCAATTATAAGAGAAAACCATTTTACAAGTATGGATTAATTTTCATTAAAATAGTTTTTGAATAACATTATCTTAACATAAATTTTCAAAATTTTTAATTTTAATTTTCAAATATATATGGCAAAAGTTGCTGAAAAACAATTGCAAGTTGTACTCAATAATAAGAATGAATAGTGAAAAATAAGAATGAATAGTGAAAATGCATTTATGTCAATAAACTATTCATTTTATTATTGCAAAAAAATTTCAAAAAAAAAATTTAATTTATATAATTTATATAATTTATGTTTGTGTGATCAATTACAAACCTTATAAAAAAAAATTAAAAACCTCTTACTATAATGCATCGTGTTGCACACGCATCGCGTGTGCGCGGTAACTAGTGTATCTCTAAAAGTGGAAGGACCTCCTACTACAACCATCTTTTCGAAGGATCCTATTGATATAAACCCTTAAATAATTACCAATTTACCACACATTGAAAGCCACCTACTAACCCGCGTTTACACTACAATACTACATTAGACCAATATTAGTGCTTTCTCCACGTCACCCACTAGGGGTGTGCGCGGGTCGGGTGAGGACGGATGGAGTGTAAAACCGCCAACCAATCCGCCCTTGGCGGATGACTAATTCTCCCACCCGCCAACCAACCCGTCTACCTCAATAACCAGCGGATTGGTTAAATATATTGCGGGTTTCAACCGGCGGGTTGGGCGGATTGAGCGGGTGAAGTATTACTATTTTTTTTTTTTTATATAAACACCTAAAGTTCTTAAAACCTTTTTAACAAGCAAAAGCACCTCAAATTAACATCTAACAATGCAATATTGTGTTATTTAGTAATTAAACTATAATCCAAACAATTCTTCCAATAGTAATAAATTAAAATGCCAAAATAAATTGCCCTACAACAATAGAAGCTATTAACTAGATACATAATAATAAAGGTTCATTATTATTAAAAAATCTTATAAACTAACATATGGTTTCACATTCAAAATTGAAAGGATATCAAACCAAATAAGTGCATGTTCAAACTATCATAATAAATATCTCTAAAGAAATAAAAAACACTAACTTGCAAGCATATCCAATTAAGGGAAAATATAAGATACTAATGAAATTTATTTTATATAAATGTATTATTTATTTATATATAATTATTTAGCAGGTGGGGGTGGATTTAGGGTGGGTTGTCACATCTATACTCGTCAACCGACCCAACTCGCCAAAAATTCATCAAATCCACCCAATCCAAGCCGCCTAACCATTGTAACCGCGGTTTGCGGATGGGGTCAGAGTGGGTGGGACCGGGTTCGGCGGGTTGGGTGGGTTTTTGCACACCCCTATCACCCACCATCTTACTAAATATTCATTCAGACCATTTGGCTTCCCACAATCTCACAATCTGTGCTGTTTAAGTAACCTTTAACCTTTGCCACATGTCACCCTATCATTGATCTGTAATTTTGAGGGTTAACAATAAGTCAATAACCAATCAAACTCCTTTTTCTCTTTTTCTCTTTCGGTAAATGCTCTCTCAAAAGATATTCAATTGTGATATCCGACCAACTCGATCGTCGCTTACGACCTTAGATCTGCTTTATTCGATGGGACATATTCCGTTTGGTTGCCGGTCATTACTTTGCTCGAATTTGCTTTTATTCTTCGGTGCAAATATACTCTGTTAAAAAAAAAAAAAAATTACATATAAAATTGTCAAATTTAGCACCTTAAATATCATACTTTTTCTTCAAAAAGTGTCACATTATTTTTCTATCTTCTCCAAATACAAATAAATAATAAAATATCAAAATATTTTATTAATTCATTGAAGGATATATGTGTTCAAATTTGGTATTTATATCATTTTGTGTCATTTAAAATGTTACATTTTAGCATTGGCATATAAAGGCACGTTGAATTAAAGAGAAAAACAAATATCCATTGCTTTTCTTTGTTTTATTTTTTGGAGTTTACATTTTGCCGCCTCCTGTACTATAGGTCGTTTTCACGTTGGTCCCTTTGGGTTCGATTGCATCAATGTGTCCCGTAAATTATTTAATTGTATCAAATTACTAACTTCTATTAGTTAGTCAATTGTTTATTTGACTGGAAAATAATGTAAGACTTGTTATTTTTCTTATGAAATATTTATCATAAACTGCTAATGTATCTATAAGAATATCGGTAAAGTTTCATAATTTTTCTCACTATATTTTAATTTTAATGAATTATTTTCTTAATACAATAAATAAAATTCATATTAAACAAAGAGTAATTTCCCCCGCCCACCCGCCCACCCGCCCACCCACTTTTTTTATTTATTATTATCATGGAACTTTGCTTTTCTTCGTTGATAATTAAGCTACACACTGCGCTCATTATCTCTTACTTTCATCAACCCTCGACTTCTGCAAAACACCCCCAATAAATTTCAATCTCTCTCTCTCTCTCCTCTCTCACTCAGACACGACGATGACTGCTGTTTGCACTGCGGAGTACGAAACCCACAAGCTCTACGACGTAACCTTCTTCAAGGACAAGATCCACACCCTACTCACTCACTCCCCATACATGGTGAACTCATGGATCTCCGACATCTAGCGCATCCACCGCCGGCGGCTCCATCGTCTGATCGTGGGCTTCGACATCAAATGGCGTCCCAATCACGAACGCAACATCTTCGAAAATCGCGTAGCCACCATAAATCTCTGTGTTGGTCGAAGGTGCCTTATCTTTCAGCTCATTCACGCTCTCTCTATACCCCAATCGCTCATCGACTTTCTACGCAACGTGAATTACACATTTGTGGGTGTTAGAATTGATGATGATGCTAAGAAATTGATGAACGAGTATGGTTTGGGGATATCCAAAGCTACTGATCTTCGTCGCTTGACGGCGGATAAGCTTCCCGATCAAAATCTTGGACCAAATCCGGGGCTTAAAACTTTTGCAAAATTGGTTCTTGGGATAGAGATCGAGAAGCGGAATGAGATTTCGTGGAGCAATTGGGAACATAGACGCCTCACTGAGGCTCAGGTACAGTATGCTTGTGCTGATGCTTTCATGTCTTTCCAGATTGGGAGGCGTTTGATTCAACCACCACAGAGTTCGCCTACAGCAACCAAAAAATATTGTCTTATTATTACTATTACTATTATTATTATTCTTATTAGTATCATCGTCTCTGGTGACATTGATGATGCAGAGTGATTGGTTTCAATTGAATATAATTTTAGGCACAATTTCTTATATATATTAATAAAGTCATAATTTGTGAAAATCACAGTTCGATTATGTTCATCTAATGCGGATCACATCCGTCAAGTATCAAATTGATGGGATATTAAAAGCTACTTCATCATCTATATATGGAGTGACCATTGATATCCGGTCAATATGACATTTTACCGACATAATCCGTATTAGATGAATATACAATTCAACTGCTGGTTTCATAAAATACGATTCTCGTAATGAGTTATGAAAAACTTGTGTCAAAAATTGTATTCATTGAACGAATCCCTATTATATCTATATTATATATTATGCTATATTATGTTATTTGCATATCAATATCAATGTATGAAGTAGGCTTATATGGGCAAGAAGACAAGAAGAGGAGTAATGTATGAAAAAGAAGTTGGCTTCTGTGACCGGCGTTCTGGGTTGAGCTTGGTTGTTATGGCCATGGTGTTGTCAAATGCTCTTGGTTGGTATTTCTTTTGTGGTTGGTGTTTTGGGTTGAGCTTGATATTCAGTGATGCTGTTGGTTGTTTAGAAACACTTCATCCAAGGGTGCTGATCCTTTGGGTTCAGCTTGGTGTTTACTTAGCCTAGCTAGTGGTGCTTTCAATAATTTTTCTAGCCGATTGCCTCTCTTTTGTTTTTATTGCTTAGTTATTCGAGTTGCTTCTTGGCCTCTGTTTTCATTATTTTGTTTGATGGCCTGGGTTGTGTTTGTTTTCTGGGTTGTGGGTGTGATGTATTTGCTCTCTTTATCCTTTAATAAAATTTCAGTTTGCCTTAAAAAAAAATAAAAAAAAATGCCTTCTTCGCTACAGAACTTACTACGATGAGTAGAAAGGTGATTATTTTTTGGAATATTATAAATAGATATGGAGCCTAACTAACTTAAAAATCTTAAAGAAAATAAGAAACACTATTGACCATAAAAATAACCAACCAATGGTGAGGTGCCATGTGGTGCTAAAGTTGGTGTGTTGGTGGCTACTAATCATATTGTTAGTAGGCCATTAATTTAGTTAGTGGGGAGTTAATCAAAGAAGTGTGAGCCATTGATTTAGTTAGTGGGTGGTTATGCCACGTGTTAAGTAAGGATAAAGTCTATAAAAGTTAGTGGGACGTGTGGTGACTTTACAGGCATGATGGAAAGTTAAAAAAGTAGTGGAGCGCTACTAAGAGAGCATATCTACCCAACCAAAGAGAAAAACAAGACACACAACTACAACTCCAACACAGCGCAATACTCCAAGACCTTTTAGTATATTTTTAGGCCTTTCTCATCACAAGCAAACTTCTCTTCAAGTTTATTTCAAGCATCCTCAGTTAAGTTCAAGCATTCTTTCAATTTCAGGCCGTGTTCATTCAAGTGTCAAGAATTTCTACTTTAAACAAGCGTCACATTTCAATTTCCATGTATCTTTTCATTCCAAATATGTCAACTTTCGTTTCTAGCATTGTAATCTCAAACATTGTAAGTATTTCCTTTGTTAATGCATTTTCTATTTCATTCCAAGTTTGGTCTGTTTTCGATGTTATTCAAATCGGATTTTATTTTTTTAAGACATTCCACACTATAACCCTAGAGGATCAACCTCTAATCGTCGCCAATCGCCTGATTCTATTCCATTTTCGCGCAGAAGAATATAATAATTTAAACTTTAGAAAGGAAATAATCTATATATTAGAGGACTTTACGTAGGAAACATCTCTTATTTGGGACTTCTGGCGAAATTCTTCGATCCAAAACAAAACCGTGTCCAAGTACATCACATACACATTAGTAGCTACGAAATAGTAACATATCATTACATCACATAAAAAGATCTAGAAAGGAAAAAACCATGTTCACACTACAAGAAAAATTGCCCTTAGCAAGGATAGACAATCCTTACTAAAACCCAATTTTGGGTTGCTAAAACCTTTAGTTAGGATCGGCTGACCTTTACTAGGCGTTATTAAAACATACCGTGACTAAAACCTTTAGTAAGGACCATGACCCTTACTAAAACAGACTCTTTAGCAATGACAAACATACCTTTAGTGAGGATCAATGGCCCTTGCTAAAAATTTTGGCAAAAAAAAAAAAATAAATAAATAAGTAGAATAAAATTATTGGAAAAATTTTGAAAGACCTAATTTTAAATGATTCTCAACCATACAAAAATGGAAACCTTTATTTACAATTTTAAATGGTTCTTTGACATACATTTTTAAAAACCCAACAATTGAATAACATTTAAAAAAAAAAAATGTTCCAATGTACAAAAAAAGCTAATGACATAATTTGTCTCAAAATAGGCTTCCCTATTCCGTTGCAAAGCCTTTTATTGCGAAGAAGCCTATTCCAAGAAGAAAGCCAACTGCAATATTGTAATAAAAAAGAAAGTCAGGGTATCATAGAACCCATCTACAGTAATAATGGTATGCAAATAGATAGTTCAAATTGAAGAAGAAAACCAACACCTATCTTGCTTGCTATTTTTATGCTTTCCATGGGGTCTTTTGATGACTTAGCCTCAAATTCCAACTCCGATAGATATGGGACCTTTTCTCCTACTTTGGAAAAACATCATTAAAATTTGGGAATTTTCTACAAAAAGCAGATAGCAAAAGTGTATTCTCTACCATAAACTTAGTGTGCGTCAATGAATCAAATCTGACGGTTGCTAAACAGAGAAACAAAAGCAGGAATGGAGAGTACAAGAAACTTGGGAATTGTTTACTGTTCAGAAACAAAAACGCTAGAAAAAGCAAACATTTGTAGACATGTAAACAAAACCAGATTAGATCCAATACTTTTGTGCATTAATGGAGACATAAACTAATACAGTGTGTGCAAGGCTAAACAAAGAGTCACGTACAACTCAAGAACACTACCCGGTCAAGTCCAAGATTTACACTTGTTCGATGTATGTGTAAGTGTTCATACATCACATATAGCACACATGCAATCAATATATCGGGTTAGGAAGGTCACTAACCTTAATGTGGAATAAACCCGATGCGGATACCAACGTCCTGTTGTTACGAGCCTCTGTGCACGTTCATTTGTCCTCGCAGTGTAGAGAATAACCACAGTGAGCTATTCCCAATCAGTTCACGAACCCACGTCCAATGAGCTTCAATGGTGATTCTCCATGAGAGAGTTCTAGTGAGAGAGTCAAAGAGAATATTGAGAGGGAGAACCATACGTTTTATGTTTTCGATGGATGATCCCTTATACTGATAAAGGACTTATATTCTATGTGTGACTCATCCCATCATCCCTATCATTAATAGGATTAAAGTCCTATTTGAATAAGGGACTTATCCCTATCCCATCCAATGGGTATTCAAATAGGGTTGGACCTCTTGCCCACAATGGGCGGATATGGATTGAGCCAAAGCCCAGCCCAAAAGTCTAACAGCTCCCACTTACCCACAACGGGCAAATCATCTCAATTAACTCACTTGCTCATCTCTTCATACAAGAAATGGGTTGTGTGATATTGCGAGATGTGCGACATTGCGAGAAGAAACGAACAACAACGGTAGTATAGTTATTAAGCCACCACCAAGGCTAACAAAAAATACATCACCCAAAGGCTACTCGCATATGTCCTAGATAATTTCATCAACACCAAATCAAGTATTCTCCCTCATAGTGAGCAATACTTAATCCCACAATATATCAAGTGTTTAACAACTCATATCGAACACAAAGTCGATATAAGCACTGGCCAGCTTATAAACTCATGACAGGGTGTATCAATAAATTAATCTTCCCTAAGAACTCACGCCAATTCAATTAGACTCAATTGCTTTCCTAGACATGCCCCATATGGCTGTATCAATCATAGCCCTTAGGAAGCATGCTAAAGTAGCAACATCGAGCATCATCTTCTTGATTGAGCCTTAGGTCAAAAGAGCATAGGTTAGATCCCTCAAGATCTCAGTGGCTCACACAGTAGTGGAGAAGGGATCATCTAGCACTCCCTTTGTTCGTTAGCATTAAGCTTATACAGTCTAAAATGTATGTTACGGTGTTGACTTATGTAAATGAGCATGTCACTATCAAAATAACACCATATAGATGGATGTTTAGTCGCTACAAAAGAGCCTAACTTCACACCTGGCCATCTCAGGCTTCACAGAATTGTGGAAAGAATTCTATGAACGATTCACAAGGAATCTCATCTTAGTCATAACTAAGGCGACTATCAATAAGTGGAATCTTAGCTCTCCACCCGAGCACCATAGATTCCCCAGTCTCTTCTTGCTCGTTGCTTAAGCATCAAGGTGAATTACCTGTGTGAGTAGGTAGATTCTAGCCTGGTGACATGTACTAATAATAATATGCACACAAGAATAATTATCTTAAGAGTAAATCACAATAAAATTCAATAAGTAATTATTATTAATAATAATGTCAAATACAACTCGTAAATGTGTCACATCCTACGCAATCCTATACTACCAACATGAGACTGATACACATCTCTAGCAATAGGCTTGGTCAAGGGGTCAGCCACCATGCTTCCAGTGAAAATGTGTTTCATGACCACCTCACCCATCGCAACCACTTCCCAAATAAAATGGTACTTGATATCAATGTTCTTAGACTTCCCATGGTACTTAGGATCCTTTGCATACACCAAGGCTGCAGTACTATTAGAATACAAGATTACAGCCTCCTCAGAATGCGCTATAAGACCTAAGCTATGCAAGAATCTCCTCAACCAGACAGCTTCCTGTACAGCTGCTGCACATGCCACATACTCAGACTCCATCGTAGATAAAGAAACACAGGTTTGCTTCTTGCTGCACCAAGATACAATGCCGCCTCCAAGAATAAACGCATAACCCGATGTGGATTTGTATCCATCTCTATCACCGGCCCAATCAGCATCACTGTATCCCTTCAGCCTCAATTAACCCCTATGGAAACATAAGGCAAAATCTGTTGTCCCTCTGAGGTATCGAAAAATCCTCTTCACTGCTGCCCAATGCGTAGGTCCTAGGTTACTCTGGTAACGGTTTACCATGCTGACTGCAAAGCATATGTCTGGCCTTGTACATAACATGTCGTAAATAAGACTCCCAACTGCCTCAGCATATGGCACTGTGGACATGCGTTTCTTTTCCTTATCTGTTTTAGGACATTAGTCCAAACACAAAGCACTCTCTTTCTCAACAGGGGTGTCAATGGGTTTGGAGTTCTCCATGCGAAATCGTTCAAGAATCTTCTTTATATAAGTCTCTTGAGACAAACCAAGAAGCTTCTTAGAACGGTCTTTAACAATCTGAACTCGCAGCACAAAATTTGCTTCACCCATGTCCTTCGTCTCAAAAGTAAAGGACAACTACTTCTTAGTGGCGACAATAGAGTCCATATTATTTCCTGCTATGAGGATGTCGTCAACATACAAAGACAGGATGAGCACACTTTTCTTTGAACGCTTCAGATACACACAATGGTCTTCTTCAATCATCTCAAAACCGTAAGAGGTAATTGAGTCATGAAATCTGAAGTACCATTGTTTAGATGACTGCTTGAGACCATAAATGGAACGTTTGAACTTGCACACTTTGCGCTCTTGTCCCTTGACTTCAAAACTCATAGGTTGAGCCATGTAGATCTCTTCATCTAGTTCTCCATTGAGAAATGCAGTCTTAACATCCATTTGAAAAATCTATAAATTCATTTGTGCGACAATAGCTAGGATAAGGCAAATGGAGGCAAACCTCACAATGGGGGAAAATGTTTCATCATAATCTAAACTCTCTTGTTGGGTAAACCCTTTCGCCATAAAACGTGCTTTGTACTTGTCGATTGATTCGCTTGCCTTGCGCTTAACTTTCAAAACCCATTTGTTTTCGATAGCTTTGCGCCCAGGCAAAAGATCAACCAACTCCCACACGGAGTTTTTGTCCATGGAGCTTAACTCATCCTGCATTGCAGTCATCCACTCTCCCATAACAGGTGAAGAGAGCGCTTCTCGATAAGAAGGCTCATCTTCCCCTTTAGTATCACAAAGTAGAGCATCCCCCTCAATCTCAAAATGATGACGAGGAATGTTACCTCTCTTACTACGGTGCGGCTCAAGAGGTTCAGGAAGTACTAATGGAACACTCCCACTAGTCTGAGGATGACTCCCACTGTCTCTAGCGATATCAGGAACTAATTCCCTACCCTCGCTTGAAGATAGCGGTACATCACTCAGTTCCTCCAACTCATAGAGGTCTAAACCCTCATTAGCATCGCCTATGCTAGGGAAATCACTCTCAATGAAATCAACATCGCGCTAATCGACCTCAGTCATTCCCCCGTCAGGATGCTCACCAAACATCACATAGCCCTTTGAGCCTTCAGGATATTTTATAAAGATATACGTTATGGCTCTAGGACCTAGCTTCTCATACTTATGGTTAGCGTTGTAAACATACCCTGCTGATCCCCATGGGCATAAATGCCCCAAATTGGGCTTTTCGCCATGCCACAGCTCATAGGGAGTTGAGAAAACAGACTGTGAAGGCACTCTATTCAGGATGTAGGCAGCAGTCAGGAGAGCATCCCCCTAAAAAGATATAGGGAGGTTGGCTTGCGCCATCATCGATATAGTCATATCTAGAAGAGTTCTATTCCTCCTTTCTGCAACACCATTTTGTTGCGGGGTGTGAGGAATGGTGAGATGTCTTAGGATCCATTTTTCCTCACAAAACTCCTTAAATTGATCGGACAAATACTCGCGTTCGTGATCAGTCCTAAAGGTTTTTAAGCCTTTTTCATGCTTGTTCTCAACCTCTGCCACAAAGTGCTTGAAGCAATCCAATGCTTCATGGCAGTGAGAGAACAAATAGACATAACCGTATCGCGAATAGTCATCGATCAGTGTGAGAAAATAAGAGGCCCCATGACGTGCCTTTTTATTTATTGGCCAGCAAATGTCTGAATGGACAAGCTGAATAGGTTGAGTAGCTCTCTTTGAATTTCCAAAAGGCTTTTTACAGGCTTTGCCTGCTAGGCATGGTTCACATAAGTGTAGGTCAACTTTGGTGAGTGAGTCTAAAAGACCTTCTCTAGCCAATCGAGTCATTTTATCCCTTCCTATGTGACCCAGCCTAGCATGCCAAGTTGCAGAATCAACATTACTACTATCAATCACATAAGATGATGCAGAATTAACAGATGAATAATAAGAAACATATAAATTTAATTTAATAAAACCATCCATAAATGATCCATGTCCAAAAAATATTTCGTCCGCATAAATAACCAAACCATTATTCGAAAATTCAAAAGAAAAACCAAAACTAATCAAAGCAATAACTGATAACAAATTATGCTAGATTCTAGGGACATGAAGTACGTCATGAAGAAGCATAGTGTGACCGGAGCGCAAGTAAAGTTGGTACGAACTGACTCCAATAGCTATCCTCACTAGTACCATTTCCCACGAACACCTTGTGGGTACCTCTAGGAACACGGCAATAATCTACACACCCCACTCGATCTCGGGCTACATGTTTTGTTGCTCATGTATCTACAATCCAATCAGGGAGAGCATAAACAACTAAGACATGTGAACATACACATATGTTACTTAAAGTGAATGAGTTTGTTATCTTTTTCGGCTCAGTGCAATCATGATCGACTTGTCCTTCATTTTGGCAAAAGCATTTGACGTTTTTTCCACTGCGTTTGCCTCTGCTGCGCTTGTTTTCCTTTTAGGCGCACTATTGCTGCCTCCTCCACTATTTCCCCTCTGTTTAGGCGCACTGTTGTATCCTCTCTTACGCTTAGACAAACTAGTCTTACGCGGATTGGCTCTAGCGAGGAGAGCCTGAGTATTTTGGTTCGCCATGATGCGCTCCGCCTCTAACTCCACATACTGAGAGATATCTTTAAAATTCTTGATATTCTCATTGTGAGTGAGGATCTACTTCATGTGCAGCCAAGAATCTGGGAGTGACCTGATTACAGCTTGGACCTGCTGCTCATCAGTAAGGACATTCCCCGCAGCATTTCGATCTCGAATCATGTTGGACATCCCCTTAAGATGCTCAATCATCAATACCTTGGGATCCTTACGATGAGTCTCAAATTTCAGTACCAAACTCCTAATCCTGGTGATAGACGTGTCGCTGAAAGTGAACCTCAGTTGTTCCTACATGGCCATGGCAGTAGGGAGGTTCTCGTACTTCCTTATGAGGTCATCGTGCATGCTGTTCAACATAATATAGTGTGTTCGACGATCCTTCTTGGTCTAGGCTTCAAAAGCCTCAAGGTCACGACGGTATTGGGCCTGAGTGCCCACACTCTCAACAGGTGCCACCATCGTAGTGGTCAAATAGTTGGTAAGGTCATGTTCAGTAAAAAGAAATTCCATTTTTCTACGCCACATATCGTAGTTTGTGCCATCTAGCTTATCAGATTGGTTTAATTCGGCTGACATGATTCTGGATGTCATAGCTACATTGATAATGCGCAAGGTTGACATTAATATTAATCGCATATTCTTTTATCTTGTTCGGAATTCAATTTAGAATCATTATCCCTTCTTACTCATCAAGATCGAAAAATCGCATAGCTCCTAATCATCTCCCAATTGAGTATGTTGGGAATATAATTATAAATTAATCTTCTGAACAAAATTTCTTATGAAATTAATCACATCCACATCCACAAGACATAAAAATCTCATTGAGCCTATGCTAAAACAAGTTTACAAATTAACATAGTAGGTGGCGCGCAAACACATCCTTTTACATGGCTTCCCAAAAATATAAATTACATGTCCATAAAATTACATCCCATGAGAAATCCTATTACAAATTATCTACAAATATCATAAATAAATAAGGATGCCGTGCCACGATTTATGTAAGGGAACTTATTTTATCAATCATAATCAAACAAACATAAGCTCATATAAAGAGTTATCCATTTCAAGATTCTATCCATCTCCTAAACTAATATGATAGCACATAAACATATAAGATGGCCTTTGATGGATAGAATAATACACTCAACTCATATAGGAGTGTTAGAAAAGTCTCACAAACCATGGCGGGATAAATTAAATATTGGTGGCAACAAGATTGCCCAATATTTCCATAGAAATTAAACCAAATATTTAATTAAATTGATTTTAGAGACATTGTCTATAGAAATTACATTACACAAGCCTCCCAATGGTTACAAATACCCCCAAGAATGCATAAAAAAGCAATAATAAGGTTCTGGAATTTTTCAGAATTAAAATAAATAAAAACATAATTTTTATTTTAATTTTTAAAGCTCATATTAAAAGTTATTAATTATGAAAAATATCCAGAGACTTAGATTTTTGACACTTCCAGCCTAGAACAGTCCCAAAATATCCCAAAAAAATCCACAAAAAATTTCAGAATGTTTGGGTAACCCAGTGGGCCCCACTTGCTCAAAATAGCATTTCATAAGGGCTTTTTTTAATCAAAAAATTAAAATAAATATTTCTAGAAATCCAAAAAAGTTTTAAAAATTCCAAAAAATAGGAAATTGAATTTTGAGCACACTGCAAAAAACAGGGACCAAATCGGAGTCCAGATGAGCTCTTACGCGCCTTCACACGCCACTGCCCGCGAGTGGGTGTGGCAGCAGAGGATAACAGCCCGGTCAGCGCCAGGTCATCGGTCAACCCGTTGACTTTAACCCGGCCCAGTTTGATCGGACCCGACCCGACCCCGTCAACTGCCAGTCAGTGTGACGTCATCGTGGCAGGGGTGACATTATTTGTCTGCTTAGCGCATTACGAGCTTGTGAAGGAGCGTGGGCGCCACGCGCCGCCTTCCCGACCCCCGTTGGCCACTGGACTTCCTTTGTTCGCATCGTCTCGACCTCCTGAGCACGATGGTGGGGTCCGTTTGTCCAACCGAGGTCACGAAGTGTGGCGTTGCACCACCACAGCCCCTTGTCATGACTGGGATTTGTTTTAGGGTTATTGCTCATTGTTCTTAAATTTCTCTGGTTCGCCTCCGCCCACCCTTGCGCGAGGCAAACTTCCCGAGGCTATTCACGAAGCTCCAAACGTCCATTTGACACCCATAAGGTACCGTTGCGAAGCTTGTGCAACGTAGATTTCTTAATATATTAATTAGACAATTTATTACTGAGGTTTAAGCATCCAAAAAACAGCATAAAGTAGGCGAAAAATGCCTTGGAACGCAATTAGGGTTTGTGTTTTCTCTCAATCCGTCCGTCCAAATTCATTCAAATATGACATGGACGATCCTCATACATGTAAGAACACATCCATGCCATTATTTTTGAAAAAACAAGCAATTTTTTTTTCGGACCCAAAATTGGACCCTAAAGAGAGAAAACGTGAACTGGCAATTATAGGCGAACAAACAGGCCTCACACGGCTCTGATACCACTGTTCGATGTATGTGCAAGTGTTCATACATCACATATATCACACATGCAATCAATATATCGAGTTAGGAAGGTCACTAACATTAATGCGGAATAAACCCGATGCGAATGCCAACGTCCTGTTGTTACGAGCCTCTATGCACGTTCCTCTGTCCTTGCAGTGTAGAGAATAACCACAATGACCTATTCACAATCAGTTCACAAACCCACATCCAAGGAGCTTCAATGGTGATTCTCCAAGAGAGAGTTCTAGTGTGAGAGTCAGAGAGAATACTGGGAGGGAGAACCGTACGTTCTATGTTTTTGATGGATGATCCCTTATACTAATAAGGGACTTATATTCTATGTGGGACTCATCCCATCATCCCTATCATTAATAGGATTAGAGTCCTATTTGAATAAGGGACTTATCCCTATCCCATCCAATGAGTATTCAAATAGGGTTGGACCTCTTGCCCACAATGGGCTGATATGGATTGGGCCAAAGCCTACACCAAAAGTCTAACAACACTTGTCAAGCTTGTTGGTCAACCAGTCTCCAAGCTTGCCACATTGGGAAGCAAATCAATCACTAGCATCTAATAGGATATAAAAGGGTAGAAGTGGCAACAAATTACATAAGCAATAAAATTAGATAACTTTAAGGGCATAACAAAAAAGAAGATCAATTGAGCTTGTAATGAGGTGACAACAAGGATCCGTCATTATGTATATATATATGTGTGTGTGTGTGTGTGTGTGTGTGTGTGTGTGTGTGTGTGTGTAGACATCCATTTTTGACCACGAGTATGGTCATTAATGGTTGCCCGTAGTTTGAGGTAAAATAGGGTGTCAAAACCCTAAGTTACCAGTTTTACCCTTGTGAGTAGTTAGATAGAGGTTATTATCGCATGTAGATTTTTAGGTCAGATTGAGTCACTTCTTTTTGCATTTAGTTTTTAAAGAGTCTAGGAACATCCTTGTAAAGTTTCATGGCATTCTGAGCCAGGCTTGATAGAAAATAAAGTCTTTTGTGACTTGAAGGTCAATGCTGTCCTTTGAATCACAAAGGCTCTGAATGGCTGTCGATCTTGTCTCGAATTGTCCCGAGACTTTGGCATGGATATTTAAAGTGTGTTTTGTAGCTAAGTTGATCAGTGGCAAGGTCTGTTGAGCCTCCTGTCTCATGTTTGGCTCTTAAGGCCCAAAAATCCTTTTCAAGCCCAGATTAGAGTTTTTCGACCGAAAACAACCAGGATTCGATATTTTTATCAAACCAAAACCTTCAAAGGCTTCAAAACACTTTTCTAAAACATTTTGAAACTTGTTTCGAGAAGAAGAAATGATTTCGAAAGCAATCGGTTAGCAAATTTCAAAACCCTGATTTGGGCCCGACAGGACCTAAACAGCTAATCGATCGACTTTTCCCTAAACTTTTGACCTCGATCAATGCATTTTCACTTCAAACACTTCTTAAAACATGGAGAATCAAATCACGATTTTTT
>JAESVK010000822.1:924077-936008 GCA_017140935.1 Hamamelis virginiana
AAAAAAAAAAAAAAAAAAACTAGGTCGAAACGGGCTGAGATAGGCCCACATAGGCCCAAAATTGACATGAGGGATGGATGACCGTCCACCAAGGGACGGCCTACCGTCCATGAAGGACGGCCAACCATCCCAAGGTGGATGGTCGTCGATCCTCTTAGCCAATAACTGCCAGTTTTGAGTGATTTTTCTGCCCGGGACTCTTCCAAGCCCTGTCATGTGTCCAGTTCGGCCATGGGGACTTTGGATGAGTTCAAACACCTTGGAAGACTGGTTTAGAGCCCTTGGATCATTCCTAAGGGATTCAAACTCAGCCATTGATCAAACTCAGGCCTCCCTCCTTGAAATCAGTTTCAACACACAGAATAAGCTTTAAAGAGCTAGCTTGGAGAGTAGAGGCTTGAGCAATTGCACAAGCTTCCCCCATAGCACTCTAGCTTAAGTTTTAAAGTCCTTGAGGTCCTTGGAGTCCTTGGAGCTTGAGGAGAAGGCTTGGAGCTTGAGGAGAAGGCTTGAAGCAAGGAAGCAAAGAAAGAGGTTAGTAGGTTGTTTAAAGTTTTGTTTTCTTCTTCTTCTTCTTCTTCTTCATATTAGATTAGGTTTTATTTCTTTAAGTATGCATAGGATTTAGTCCATTGTTAGTATACATGCATAGGATATAGTTCATGGTTAGTATGCATAGTTTATGTTCCATATTTCTTAGTATGCATAATAGGGACTAGTTTTAGGATACATGATTAGTTTTGGCATATTTTTCTTTTCCTTTTCTTATATAATTATGGATTTGGTTTTTATATGTTAGTATGCATGATAGGAATTACTTTAACATATGTTTAGGTCTCTTAAGTTAATAATCATGTTAGGATAGTTTATAGTATATTTTAGGATAAGTTTGTATTATTTATATTAGGTTGGTTAATTTACTTTTGTCTCTTAAAGTGTGCTTAAAAATACCAATTGTGTTCGAGGGAGCATGCAAAAGGTAAGATCCTACCCTTGTGTTTATTTCCTATGAATAAAGTATTGTTTTCAAGCATATTGTATGAGATAAATTAGCATATCATACTAGGTTGCATAATAGGTCATTTACATTCTTTTTTATTCTTTTATTTTATGAGTTTTAAACCACTCTTTGGTTGCATATAAATCTGTCCATGAATTTAAAGTGACCTAAAAGTGCATTAAAACTCATTTTTTAGGCTTAAACTAACTTAGAAATATGCCTAGGTTCCCATAGCTAATCTAGATTGCATTTAGGACATTTTTCATGCATTGTTCACATACTTGGTTGCATTTTTTACCTATTTTCCAGAATTTTCCAGCATGCATATTTTAGTGTTTTAGGTATTTAGACTAACCTAGGATTATCTAGAAACCTTAGGATTAGGGGGGTCACTTGACCCCACTTAGGACTCTTCTTTGTTGTAAGAATTACAATAAGAATAAAGTTCTATTTTGCCTAGGAATCTACTTCGAGAACAATTCTAAAAAGTGATTTTGAAAGAATTCAAAATGGAATGAAATTCCATCTCGCATAACAAGTGTTTTGATCAAACTCAAACTCTCGAAACTAGAGTCCAAGATAAGATAGAATCTCTACGATTATGTGGTTTATTACAATAGGAGAGTCCTATGTGATCGAACTACGTGGACTTTGATCCTTATCAAGTAATTGGTAAGGTACGTAGGCAATCAATAGGGTGCAAGTCCAATCTTAGGATGACTCTAGTCTCCTAAGGTCTTTAGGATTTCTTTTTTATTTTATTATTATCTATTATCTAGTATTATCTACACTATTTTCAATGGTTGATTAGATAAATAGGATTGATATTATAAGATTTTGATAAAGCCCAATAGTAATTAGGAGACCTTTAATTAGGGCGAGGTGGGTGCCCATAAGGTATTCCTTGGAACCTTCCCACTTCGTAACCTAGCCCCCGAATCAAACTTTGATTCGAAGACCAAGCTTTTCCTTAAAATATGGAGTCAATGTTTTATTGAAAATAAAACTTTTTTTGTTGTTTCCTTGTTCCCTAAAAATAAGGTGGCGACTCCTAGTTTTTTACAAACTCTCATCCTTTTTCAAAAACTCAATCTTGAGTGGATAATAGAGAAGGATAAATGTGGATAATAGAGAAGGATAATAGAGAAGGATAAATCGAGACGGATAATGAACAATCCACAATCCATTCAAGATAGACACACCCCCCAAAAGTGAACGAGAGGCCTCCCGATCAGGTTGGCTGGTTCACAATATATATATATATCCAAGTCCTAACCAACTGATTTGATTAACTTAGGATTATATTCAGATACAAATAAAATAGAACTTACTTAAAACTTTGTGCAAGTTTTTGACAGAACTCTTTGTTCAGCATTGGTTCTCCTGATTCCTTGAGAAATTTATCCATTTTCTCCATCTATTCAAAAACAGAAAGGGCAGGGGGGGTGACAAAAGAGATTTATCATCTTTCATACCATGAAATAATAGTGAAAAGAATAATGATTTCAACAGTTATGTCCAGGTCTACTACAATCTAAAAGTAATAATGAACATATAAATGTGAAGAATAATAAAGCAAACTTGAAAACCACTTGTTGGCTTTTTGGTTAGCCTTAGAATGATTTATGTATATTGCAAACACAGAGAAGAAAAAACAGGACAGCAGCTAAGATGGAAGAAAACTGAAAACAGGTTGCTTTAATATCAACTTTAGAGATGTGAATTGAAACTTTGTTTGCTCCTTTTTCATACACAAATCATTACATAAGCTCACGCCCAAACTTTTACAATTATCAAGCAAGATAGGAGAAGAAATGATGAAAAACAGGGCTGGAAATAGGGACAGACAGCAGCTGTGGTATCCTTCTCTCTCTTACATTTTTAGATTTTTCAATAAGTCTCAAAGGTAGTGCACACCTAGAAGAAAATATAGCAGCCCACATATCCATAGCCCACCAGCTGACTTACAATTTTCCACTCTAATCATTCTGCCCATGAAAGTCTTTAAACAACAACTATCATTATTAATAATGATATTAAACAACTATCATTATGAAAGTCTTTAAACAATAACTTCATTTTCAGTTTTAAATGGCATGAAATCAATGAATATGAGCTTATCTTGATAAAGTAAAGTCTAGTTTGACTATGGTTGGAGTCAGGCATTCTAGTCATGAAAAGTTGGAAATATGTCTGGAAACTAGTTTTGGACTCGAAAAGTATATACCCAAGGAATTTCTAACTCAATTTTTTGCATCCCCATTCAAAACAATCTTAAGCGTACAAAATGAATGAAACAATAATAATTGTAGACATAAAGTATTGAGATGGAACCTCAACAAGGGCAGCTCTATTCTCACTTTGTGCACAGTGACAAGATGCAATTTTGAACTTTACCAGTCATGAAGATATAAAAGTAAAGCACTGAAAGAATTAGTTAACAATATCCATACAAAATCCATAGGCACCTAGAGAGACGAAAAATCATGTAGAGTGAAATCTATCTACCTCATTCTCGTTAATTGCTGAAATTTTAAAAAAAAATTGGAGAAGAGGACCTGTTTGAAGTGGGCATTGAACTTCTAGAAGTTGTTGTGTTTTGTTTGAGTATAATCTTGTAGTGCAACAAGGCTTGCTTATACATATGCTGTCAGAAAACTGAAAGTTGGATACTCTGTCCTTTCCTAAATGACTAAAATTTCACAAAAACAAATGCATAACTTAAAGTAAGCAGCTTCGATCAGATTGGTTGGATTGAAATGGGGATAAATTCACATGTACAATAGTATGATCAAATCTGTCTTAGAAAACACAGGACCTTATCTAAAACAAATATATTTCGCAATGCAATGGACATTACTTTTTCCATTAGATATTCAAACATCCCACATAAATTTGACAGTAACAAATATCCAAACCCTCCAAACCAAAAAGAAACAGACTTTCAACCCAAAAACTAACTACCAAGCTGACCCATGCCCAACCCCAACAGACGAGGGTTTGGATTTCGTAATCAAAGCCTAACCTCATTTTGAAAGAGACTAAGTACGTCCCGGGCACTGATAGGTGGTCCCATGAACAATATTTCACATAAAATATTCACCAATAATCCTAACAGAGGAGAAAAAAACAAGGTAAGAAAATGCAGTCAGTTACCAAACTCATTGCCGCAGGTCTTGGGCAGTATAAAACCAAGACAGGCAACGAGCAGAATGGCTACGTCTTGGGGTCTCCCCCCAACCAGCTAAGAGAGAAAGAAATCAAGGATTATCATCATTATTATAGTTATTACGGCATTATATAATTGATATTATTACAAATGCCTGTGATATCACCAAGTTTTTTCCTTTTCAATGGTAATTACTGATCTTTCATAAGTGGAGAAAATTGCTGACTTGGGTTGTGCTAAGTGGGTTGATTTGGCGTCGCCGGTGCTGATTTTTGAAGGGCACTGTACCGTGTGCTTTGTTACACTGAATCAAAGCTGCAAAACTGGAAGTCGAGCTATGGTGGCAGCGATGCTAGGCATGACAAATTGCTAGCCCTAGATTCAATAATCTCAAGTTTCCCACTTGATGGATTGCTCCCCTCAATCAGAGTGCAAAAGTTATATAGAAAATTGGGTTTCCTAATTCTAAAAGGAGAAGGAAAGAAAAACTTGTAATTAAATTAAAGATCCCAATTCCTCTACAATTCTTATAACACTTCAATTTGTTCATGTGGTAAATTACTCGTCAAATTCCATTGCTTCCAAGCTGCACAACCATACACATCAAGCTACACTTGCCACACCCAATACATGTAACAAGCACATGTCTGCGCCGCGCCTTGAAGTGGGGGCATTTGTAGACATCAAAAAATTAATGAAGTGCATATCATCGCTTGATCTTGAATAGATTGATAGCTTGATGTTGATTCAAGGGCGATGAGCGCTTGATCTTGAATCAAACAAATTTTCTAGACTTGATGTTGATTCGGCATTAGTGTCTTGTGCTTGTTGAATCTCTTAACGTGATGAATGGTTAAAGGTCTCGAATTCGGCAGAACTTCGACCCTTTCTTTGAATGTCTGGAGTTTGACAGCACTGCAATCTTTTGGAAAAGTCTCCCTTTCTTGAATAAATGCCTCCTATTTACAGAGGAGTTGATGCTCATCTTCAAGGCAATTAGAAAATAATTATTTTTAATTAATTTAATTTAAAGATAAGTGGAAAACTTATCTTTTTGTGTGGTGATGTGGCCTCCCATGTGTTGACATGTGTCACTTGTCATGGACCCATATCAGCTTTGACGAGTCACCCTTTGCTTGTGGGACCTTCCAATCATTAATTTGAATTGTTGACCAGTCAAACTTTTTATTGTTGACCAATTAGACGGTGATCAATATTTCAGTGAATTTTTCGATGTCTACTGTACTACCTGGCTAGATAAGGATGTCTTTCAAATAATTAATATTTATCTTTACAAATTAAATGAATAAGGGTAATTATCAAGAAGCTAATTCCTATCCAAATACTTTACTCCCTACCACTATAAATAAAGGTAAAGGTTCCAGATAGAGAAAACACAAGAAAAGAAACTCTATCAGATTGAAGCCTCATAGCATTGAAGGACTTCCAAGCCCTTCAAGTTGAAGATCAAAGCTTTCAAGTTGTAGATCAAGCTCTCCAAGTTGAAGATCAAGCTTCAATACTTCAAGTTGTATATCAAGCTTCAAGCTTTGAAGCAGAAGATCAAAGCCAAGCATTAAAGTTGAAGATCAAAATCTCAAAGTTGAAGATCAAGCCTTCCAAACTTTCGACTTGAAGACACAAGAAAAGAATTTCTATCGGATTAAAGCATCAAAGCCCCATAAATCTTCAAATCATTCAAGTTAAAGACACAAGTTAGAAGCAACGCAGTTCCGTCAGATTAAAGCATCAAAACCCGGCCTACAAAACTTCCAAGCATTCAAGTTCAAGTCCAAATTCAAGTAACAAGCAAAGAAGCTCTCCGGTTAAAGCCCCAAAGCTCCAAAGAACTGCAAAGCATTCAAATTCAAGAACAAGTGATCTTCACCCAAATCTACCCAGAGAAGAAGCAAGGGATTTCATCTTTTGTAGAAGTCAAACAGAGATTGTACTCCACACTTTTCAAATATTAGCTAGTAAAATTAATACTTGTCTACTATCTTTTCTGTGTTTATTTCAAGACAATAAATCCTTTGAATTTCCTTTAAATTTTTAAGGGAGGTGTTGTACAACACCCGACTATGGCCAAACTAAGATATGTGAACTTAATTTTTACAAAAACTTGAATCACACCATTCTGCTTTAAAACAAAAAAGTTACGAGTCTTCAAAATTAAGAGAAAAAAAAATCAAATTTTGTTATGATAAAGAAGTCAAAAGTGTAATATGTCAATAATTTATAACTAACAGTTTAGAGTGGTTTTAAAATAAAGGATACTAAAATGAAATATCATCTAAACTTTAGAGTGGTTTTCTGTAATATAATCAACAGTTTCATGGGATTTGTTGAAATATTTTGCTTGAATTGAAAGAAAAACTATATCGAATGTTCAGCTAGTTATTGACAAGTGGCTATCTCCTTAGGCAAACTTCTGGTTACTCCATGGAATCAGACTTCCTCTATCAATGAGAGTCGAGATTAAAGTTCATTGACAAATTACGAAGTATACTTCCAGAATTCTTACTTCGTTTTCGTCGTCTTCTTTTTCCTTTTTCCTTGGCATTTTTGCCCAAAAGTCCAGTTTTAAAGTTGCTTATTGCATAAAGTCTTCCCAATTTATTATTATTATTATTATTATTATTTTTCGCTTTAGAAAGTCTTGATTAGAAATAATTTATTGCCTATAGTCCTATTTTTCTGGGACAGAATTGCCCTTCCATTCCCAATATCATCTTTTTTCTGCTCGAGCCGAGAAGCTCCTCCTCCCCCTTACCGAGTTTCCAGGCCACTCCATACTAAGTTCCCATAGTATTCGATTTACCTTAAACATTGAACAGCTTGTTGTTTCAAGGACAATGCATTCATGATATGTATACATTGGTTTCTTTCTAGAAGGCAACTAAATACTCCAGTTCCTTGTTCACAAAACCCAAATGACCATTCCTCGATCATCTCCATAAATCTAAGCGGTGCTGTGGAAAATCACACCAAGACCAATACCAATACCGTCCTTAAAGATCTTGTTGATCTGAACAATGGTGTTGTTTGTCTTATCAGATCATCTCCGTCATCTTCAAACCACGATTGAGATTCACAAATATTCCTAATCACCTCTTTTTCTCCCTATCTGCAAAACTTTCTCTCTCTAAAACTAAAATCAAACAATTCAATTCAAATTAATTCAATTCTCTCTCCTCTTTCTTTTCTCTTTCGCTATCTTTTTCTCTATAGCAATGCATATTCTATTTCGTTTTGTTTTTTATTTTTTCTGGCACAGTGAACTCTGTTTCTAGCGTAGTGAATTATGGTTCAGGCGTAATGAATTCGGGAGTCCAGCATAATGCTAAATTTTTATGGTATGCAGGAAAACTGACTCTTATAAAGTCAGTTCTGTGTTTTACCTTTGTACATGCCATGTCTGTTTTTTTTCCATTCCTAAATCAAAATTTTAAGAGGGTTTTGCTATCATGCATAATTTTCTTTGGAATTGCTCAAATAATTCGAAAAAGATCCGTTTAGTGAAATGGGCTATGATTTGCTCCCATTTTGATGGAGGAGGCTTAGGTATATATTCCTCAATTAAATCATCTAAATTTTTCATATGCAATGAAACTTGCATGGAGGTTGTTTCAATCTCCCAATGATCTTTAGGTTATTGTTCTTAAAAGTAAATATTTCCCTAATAGGTCTTTGTGGGAGGCTTGGAGTAACGCTAGAGTTTCAAAATTTTGGAAGAATCTCCATATATCTTACCATTCCATTGATTTAAGTATAATTTAGAGTGGGTTGTTGGTACTGGGCATCAAATATCCTTCTGGTATGATAAATGGCACTCCGGATCATGGTTTTAAATATCGGGTAACGGGTCCGTAACGGGTAACGGTAAAGGGTAACGGGTATCGGGTGTATCGGGTGATACGTAACGGGTAACGGGCGCCGTGACCGTGAATTTTTTTTTTTTTTTCACACCAACACCCAAATGCAGTTATATGCTTGTATAAACCTTCTAGGACCGTATATTAATGTTTTTAAAGAGTTCTGGTGCATTTATTTCAAGTTATCAAGTCTTCAAAAACATATTAATCAATTAAAATTATTATATACTCACTTGTTTACTTGATCCAATGGTTGGTTTTTGAAAATTTTAATTTTGAAAAACTGTGACTTTTTAATTCTTTAAAATGTTATCATTTTTTCACAGTTAGTTTTCTCATAAACTAACCGTTGGATCACTTTGGTTTTTGGCAGACAGGGCATACATAACAAGAGTATCTAATCCAACGGTCAATTTTTCAAAATTTTCACCGCAAATGGCTCTAGCATTAAGTGTACCTAATGATAGCAGTAATTTTATATATTTAATTATTTTTTTCAATTAGTTATTATTTATAGAGAGTTATATAAAATTAATGAACATTTTGTAAATTATTAAAAAATATATTATGCTTTATTTAAAAGTTAAAGAGAAATAAGGTTTTATTAAAAACAAAAATATAATCATCTTTTTTTATTTTTGGTAAAAAAAACATTTATTAATATTTTTATATTATTTTATTAGTATTTTTTAATTTATTTGACCATTTGACCGAGTAGTAGAGTAAAAGACTTCACTTCAGACAACTTAAAAAGTATTTACCTAAAAAGGAAAATATCTAACTTAAAAGGTAAACTTGGACCCAAAAAAGCTTACCTGCGTGTGACCTTTGGAAGCTGCGAGCAGAGTCTTCTCGGATCTTACCTGCGTGTGACCTTGCGAAGCTGCGAGCAGAGTCTTCTCGGCGATGATCCAGCTGAAGCTCACCGGCGAGACTTCTCACCGGCGGGGATCTTCTAGTGGCGACGGCGATGGCGACGGCGACGGCGACACTGGTTTTTCTCCCTTCTCTCTCCTTCCCTCTTTTTCTCTTATGATTTCTTCTTCAAATCTTCTCCAAACCAACAGTAAATGATATGCTTTAGCTTTTTTTTCTGGAAAAAAGTCCGATTATTGTCCTGGATAGATGGATTGTCAGGAATTTCTGAGAAATTTGTGAGAAATCTGACTTTGGGCCTCTCTGCGTGGTGTATCGGAAAGGTGTAAAGGTCCGATACATCCCCGATACGTATCGTATCGGGGCCGATACGATGTGAATTTCATTACACATACCGTATAGGACATTATCGCGTACAGGCACTATGGGATTCCGATACGTATCGCCCGATACGTATCGTATCGCCCGATTTTTAAAACCCTGCTCCGGATCCTCTGCTTCTACCTAAGTTGCATGTACTTGCTTGCAGGGGTGGAGCTAGAGGTTGCCTTGGTTGGCTTTTGGAAAGCTCTTATATGCTTTATATATTCTCTAATATACACTACTACAAAAAAGGGCAAAGACGACACTCTTTTTTGGACTTACTACGACACTTGTCGTTGAATCCAATCAAAATACGACACTTTTCTAAAATGTGTCGTGTATAGTAATAATTTTATGACACTTTTAACAAGTGTCGTGAATATAAGGTTTATAACGACATTTCTATACAAGTGTCGTGAAGACAAGGTTTATAACGACACTTGTACACGAGTGTCATAAAGACAAGGTTGATAACGACACTTCTAAAAGTGTCGTGCAAATATATAATATTATACAAATATATGCTAATTAACATGGGGGTGCTATTTTGTAAAATCGACCGTTGGATGAGATGTTCCATATATACCCATTGTGCATGCATGCTAAAAATCACATAGATTCGACGGTTATTTAATTTTTGAGATTGAAAAACATTAATTTAAATTGTTTAAACTTATGTATTATCATATGGGATCTTATATATTCATATTGTACAAATGTTAATATAGGGTTACTATTTTGAGAAACCGACCGTTGGATAAGATGTTTCATATAAACACACTGTGCATGCAAAAAATCACATAGACCTGACGGTTGGTTTTGAGATAACATTTAAATTATTGTTTAAACTAGCTTGTATGTGTATCATATATATGGTTAGTTAATTCTTAATTCATATTGTACAAATGTTAAAATGGGGGGGTACTATTTTGTGAAACCGACCGTTGGATGAGATGTTCCACATATACACATTGTGCATATATACAAAAAATCACATAGATCCAACGGTTGGTTTTTGAGAAAACATTTAATTAAATTGTACATTTAATAAAATTGTGTGTCACACATATATATATATATATATATGGCATGGTTCTTATATATTCATATATATATTGTACAAATGTTAACATGAGTGTACTATATATTTTGAGAAACTGACCGTTGGATAAGATGTTCCATATAAACACATTGTGTATACAAAAAATCACATAGATCCAATAGTTGGTTTTTGAGAAAACATTTATATTGTTAAAACTTGTATGTGTATATATCATATGGTTCTTAAATTGTACAAATGTTAACATGGAGGTGCAATTTTTTGAAACCGACCATTGGATAAGATGTTCCTTATAAATACACCGTGCATGCAAAAAATCATATAGATTCGACGGTTGGTTTTTGAGAAACCAATTAAATTGTTGTTTAAACTTGTATGTGTATCATATAGTAAATTAATTCTTAATTCATATTGTACAAATGTTAACATGGAGGTACTATTTTGTGAAACCGACCGTTGGATGAGATGTTCCATATATACACATTGTGTATACAAAAAATCACATAGATCCGACGGTTGGTTTTTGAGAAAACATTTAAATTGTTAAAACTTGTATGTGTATCATATGGTTCTTAAATTGTACAAATGTTAACATGGAGGTGCAATTTTGTGAAACTGACCATTGGATAAGATGTTCCATATAAACACACTGTGCATGGAAAAAATCATATAGATCCGATGGTTGGTTTTTGAGAAACCATTTAAATTGTTGTTTAAACTTGTATGTGTATCATATGGTTAATTAATTCTTAATTCATATTGTACAAATGTTAACATGGGTGTACTATTTTGAGAAACCGACCGTTGGATAAGATGTTCCATATAAACACATTGTGCATACAAAAAATCACATAGATCCGACGGTTGGATTATGAGAAAACATTTAAATTGTTAAAACTTGTATGTGTATTGTATGGTTCTTAAATTGTACAAATGTTAACATGGAGGTGCAATTTTGTGAAACCGACCGTTGGATAAGATGTTCTATATAAACATATTGTGCTTGCAAAAAATCTCATAGATCCGACGGTTAGTTTTCGAGAAACCATTTAAATTGTTTAAAGTATACAAATTTAATATCATAGTTTAATTTTTATAACACTTATAAAAGGGTTTTGCAAATGGGTGCCGTTTTGTGAAGTGTCTTGTGTCGTTTTGGCCAAGCATATAATAAGTAGTTTTGGGTCCAAAAATTTCACATTTCGCGCTGAAACCCGAGTCCCGCCCATTCCTCTCCATTGTGCTTGGCTGAAAATGCCTCATTTTCATTTCCCGCTCACGACTGCTGTGCCATGCCCATCTTGTCTTCATTTCCCTCCTTGCTGCTCGAGCCCTAATCCCTCTCTCTCGAACTTTCAATTCTCTACTTTGCGGCACAAAGTCCTTCCATCCCCTTCTCTCTTTGTACCTTGCAGCTATAGTTAGGGCCAGGATACCGCTCCGACAAGGGTTGTCCTTGCACTGTGCTGCTGTATTCTCCTCCTCCCTATTCCGTCATTTGTCAATATGAGGTACGACCATTAGGGTTTATTGTTGGTTGGTTAAGAATATATATATATATATATATATATATATATATATATATATA
>JAESVK010000822.1:936108-949937 GCA_017140935.1 Hamamelis virginiana
ATATATTCCTTTTTAGCTTGAATAGATTTGTGTATGTGTATACTTTGTATTTGGTTGCTGAGAAAATTCAGGCTTCTTTCAAATGCCGGTGATTGTACCGGTCACCTTTCTTTTCCCCAACAGAATCAAAGCTCAGAAGAACATAGACTGCGACCCAAAAACAGTTTCTAGGGTTTCGCAGCTTCACAATTTGGGTCTCTCTCTCTCCCTCAACCCTCAATCTCATGCCTGCAACTTCTCTATGCTAGCCTGCAACCCTCAATCTCACGCCTAAGTCGTTGTCCCAATGAATCTCACTGTGAAAAGGGGTAAGGCGACTCTCTCTCCCCCTCTCTCTCTCTTTCGTACAATCTCATAATATTGATTTCTTAGTTATCTCACATGGAAGCTCAAATTTCTCTCTCTTTCGCACCTCTCACGGCAGCACTAAAAGCTTCATTCATCTCTAATCACAAGTAAGGTTCAATTTATTGAGTTTTGATTTGTTCATCTTTGCTTGTACGTGGTGTATGCTGGTCCTGCTCAGTTTTTGAAGAATAGAGGGGTGTAGGTTGTGTGTTCTGTTCTGGTTTTGGTCCTGCCCGATCAGTTTGTTTGGTTTTTTTTTTTTTCCCTTTTCTTTCTGATGCTCTGGCCTGGGTGTTGTTTGTTTGTTTTGAAAATCTCATTGCCAAGAATGACATTTGTACTTGTGATTTTTTTTTTTTTTTTGTTAATGTGGTGGGGGACTTACTGTTAGAGAAAATTGGTAATGTTTGTATTTCATTTTTTGGTAAATGTGACAGGGAAATGCCCAATGATGTTGAAGGTTCATCCTTTAGGGTGCTCCTCTTTCAATGGGTAGTTTTATAATTGTGTAGCAGTGCTGCTGCAACTGCCTCATTGAACTGATGATGAGACTTATATCCTAAATTATTTATATATTGTTTGACAGTTGGTGTTACAAAAATTCTGCCTATGATGATATCAGTTACTAAATAACTATCTTTTGGTACTGAATGGCTTGTTAAGCTTTGCTGTTATTTTGCAGCCCTGTGGAACCGATTTTTGTTTCTACAGCAGCATCCAGAGGGTATATTCCTCTTTTTATTTGAAAGTGTCTGAATACTAGATACTGTGGAAGAGTGGAAATGAGCCCCTTAGTCTAGCACTTACCCTTTTGAAGTATGTATATGCTCACTGTGCTTTAGAAGTGATAGTTGATAAGCTTCCAATTGTTGCTAAACTAGTACTCCAGCCACAGTGGTTGCTAATTTATGTACAGGGATTTGTTGAATGACCTTCCTTTGTATAACCACTATATCTCTATATTTTATGTTTGTTTGTTTTATTATTTTCCTGCTAAGCATTATCTACACGCTTTCTTATTATATTACTAAAATATAAACTGGTTAGCATTCAAATAGTGATTGATTTGTTCTTAAATTAATCAGTAAAGACGGTACTGAGTTTTATAATTAGAAATTTAGGACACTTGACCTTCTTGCTTTTTGGGACCTCTCAATTCATGGTTGAATAGAGGATCAACCATATCAGATCACAACCACCCAATTAGTGGGTTAGAAATGAACTTTTGGCATCTTCCCAGCCACTTTCATTGTCATGTACAAGTGCTTAGGTATCATATCTCTGATATTTATAGTTTTTATATGTAAGACAGGATATTTCCTTCTTGTGATGGTATTTTGCTTGGGGATTGCTAGATCGATATTATTATCCTTAGATGTCCACTGCTGGATGTAGCCATAGTGTCCTAAACCAGAGTTCTTGGGTTAAATTAAATATCCCTTTGCGTGTGGATGTGGATGTGGAACCCGTTCTTCTTTTCCCTAGCCAAGATCTATGATCCAAAGCCGTGTGGAATGGTTTCTTGAGCAAACCGTCATAGTTGCATGCTATGATCCCAATTTATGGCCCCTTGACCATGTGATACTAGGGGCTTTCAATAAGTGGTGGACATGGACCAATATATTCTCTGTGGCAGGGATGTACTCCTTCTTACAGTGAACTGGAAATCAGGTTACTGGAACCGTATTCTTAAACATTATTCCAATGAAACTACCCTCATCATCTAACCAACTCGCAGCTCTGGATTTATGGGCAAGTGAGAGAGCTTTCGTACCACCCATTGAACTGTTGTGTCATTGTTGTGTCTTCTGGTGAGCTGTTGCCAGCTTCCACCTTTGTGGCCTTAATATGTTTTACCATGCCTCCAAAACTATTAGAAACTTTAAAATTGTGCGTTTAATTTCAAATGGCCCATCATTTAACATTCTTATAATACATGAATTCTATAATTTCATTGGTTGGTAACGATCATTTCATTTATGTAGTGCATTTAAAAGTCTAGATCACAACTAAAATTTTGGTTCAAGCTGATCGAAGGCCGCCGATTTTTGACATAGCAATGGTAATTGCGAATGATGTGTTTTCATATTTATACATCATGTCATTTTATAAGTTTCCTTAAACATATTGATAATTACTAATAAAAATAACTTCTGTATGTAGTGCCCAAAACAAATAGGAACAGTGGAGTGTGGGTACTATGTGATGAGGTTTATGAAGAATATTATTGAATCGTATGGGACCCATCCATCTTCATTAGTGAGCTATACAACTAACACTATATTATTCAGTTGTAAATGTATTGAAAACTAAGTTGATCGGGGTATTTCATAAAAAAAACTTGCAGTTTCTAAGTCGTACACCGTACAAGATTGATTTGATTGATGCAGTGCGAGCGGAACTCATGAGTTTCATACTAGATAATACGTGATTGATGCTCATCATTTTTTGAATTCAATGGCTAATCAAATACCCACATCGCTAGCACAGGTGCGTTCAATTCCTAGGTGTGTATATATTCACACCATTTTATTTAAAGTGTTTTTGATTTGATAGTGTTGTTTTGATTTGATCGAGTTGATTTGTTGGGATCACTGAAAATATTGTAGTCTCGGGAGGAGGTTGGATGGAGACCCACTTGGGTTTGTTTGTTTTCTGTTTTTCTCTTTATGGAAACTAGTCTGAACTCCGGACAAAGCCCGGGTTGAAAAAAAAATGTTAAAACATCTAAAAGCATTGCTAATATTTTTGCTCTTTAGTTATTTAACACTAATTAGATGCTCAGGGTATGTTTGCATTAGCTTTTGACAGATACATGATGAAGGCACCTTATACATGATGAAGGCACCTTATATAACTAGCATATCAAATAATTTCTACTAGTTTTGCCTATTTGTTTATAATTGGTCTTACCATTTTGTCAAACCAAATTAAGAAAAGTTGCTCTAGCAGCTGTTTGTGTGAATATGCTGAAGAAACCTTATATGTAGAGTTCAATTCTTCGATTTAGCTCCTTTATTTGTTCTTTTCTAATTTTTGTGCTACAACCCTTAGCTAGGCCTAGGCCTTAACCTTACCCATAGGTTGAGTACTCTTTCAACTTATTTTTTCTTATATAGCAGTTAAGTTTTTATTTATTTATTTTCTTTCTTTGACACTTAAATTTACACAATTATTAAGCCATCAAATGGTTTTTCAAGATAATTTAGCATTGATGATAGAGAAATACAACCACATTATAAATGGTTGTTCAGAAGTTTGGAATTATATAATATTGGCCCATATAATGAATATTCTCATCATTCTAAGCCTTATAAAGTTACAATTAATTGTTCGATCTCTGTACCAGTTTTTTGTGTTCCAAACTATACATTGCAATCAAAATCGCTCAAATTATCAAATGGCTCTAGCAGGATGCTTCATATATCTAATATAATAATAATAATAATAATAATAGGATGAAAGAAGATTACTTTTTCTAATTACTAAAGTCAACATTAGGTACATGTGCCTGTTGAAGGTCATATATAGCTTTTGTTTTGGCTTATCATTTACACTCTCTATATATACTTCGATATTTTACATTATCAACACAGGTGCAATATAAAGTTATAATTACTAAAATTTTCATATGTATATTTTTCTCACAAGGTCATAGAGCATATATACGAAGCCAATCAATGACAACATGAAGCTACATTTTGCATGTTGAAGACTTGCAAACGAGTTTTGGAAGCTATACTTTTATTGTTATTTGCTCATAAGAATGTTTTGGATATAATAGAACCATCTATTTTTCATTTTTTGAACAAAAATTTTGTACTTGGTAAACATACACTTTGGATATGTTAGTTATAGGTAAACATGCACTTTGGATATATGTTGATAATTAAGTGCACCATATTTTGCAATTATCTTTTATGCATGTGTAATGGTGGTATGGGATGTTAGGAAATATAATTTTATATGTAAAAATAGGTGAATACAGGTCACTGCAAGAGGAGACAAAATAACAGGTGTAAAAAAAATTTAAAAAAAATTTGGACTAATTTAACGACACTTATAAAGTGTCATTGTATGTCTAAAGTTTTACGACACTTTTAAAAGTATCGTTCTAAGACTCTTTATAATGACACTTTATAAAGTGTCGTGTCAATATAATGACATTTCATAAAATGTTGTGCAAGTATGATCTATTATGACACTTCATAAAGTGTCGTGCCAATATAAACTGTTAACGATACTTTTTAAGTGTTGTGCAAGGTTGAAATTTTACGACACTTCATCAAGTGTCGTAAAACTTTTCACGACAGTGCGATAGATGACACTTCCCAAAGTGTCGTGAATCCAAAATAACGACACTTTATGAGTGTCGTTAATGAGGGTTTTTGTAGTAGTGATATTATATTGTTTATACGTATTATATTTCTTAGAAAATAAGATGATGGCACCCCCACTCCAGGCCCAACTCTTGACATTTGGAAATTTTTTATACAAAATATTATATGTATATATAATATTGTATTGTATGGAGTAATATATTTTTTCATTTTTTAATTATATTTTTTCAGGCGAAATAGAAATTATTTTTATTTTCTGTGAAGAAATTTAATCTCAAATCTTAGTATATTTATCATGCTTGAACTTTGAGATCTTGTTTTTAAAATTTTGGCATCCCTTAAGATAAAATCCTAGCTCTGCCCCTGCTTGCTTGGCGTTTCACTAGATTAAGCCACGTTCTCTCAAGATGGATCCAGCGGCTGGACTTTAAAGGCAATATAAAATGGCAAGTAAAACTTGCGTTTTGAGGGAGACCCATTAACAGAGATATTTCCTTTCCGTCCAACTCCACTTTCACATCCCTCTCCCCCAAATTGCTAAATGAATTGTTCAGCGAAAACAGAGATTGTGATCTCTTGCTCTATCGTCTTCTAAATCCATCTTCTCTTCCATTCTCCTTTTATCTATATCCCCTATACACACCTCCATGCCTACCGATGTTTGTCATCTAACGACGGATAAGCTTCCCGTAGACATCAAAAAATTAGTGAAAGCATATCACTGTCTGATCGGTCAATGATCAAAAGTTTGATTGGTCAACAATTCAAATTCAAGACTGATGGGTCCCACAAGCAAGGATGACTCATCAAAACTCATGTGGGTCCATGAGAAGTGACACATGCCAACACATAGGAGGTCACATCATCACAACAAAAGATAAGTCATCCACTTATCTTTAAATTAAATTAATTAGAAAAAAACTATTTTCTAATTGGTCAAATCCCTTGAAGATGAACACCAACTCCTCTATAAATAGAAGGCCTTCATTCAAGAAGAGAAGGCTTTTTCAAAGTATTGAAGTGGTGCCAAACTCTAGAAATTCAACAAGAGAGTTGAAGTTCTGCCAAACTCCAGACCTTCAAGCATTCATCAATACTTTGAAAGATTCAACAAGCACAAAATACAAGTGCCGAATCTTCCACTTCGAAACCTGATTCAAGAACAAGCGGTCGTTCCCCTTGAATCAAATCAAGGTAAGAAATCATGTTCGATTCAAGATCAAGCTCATCACCCTTGAATCAAATCAAGCCAAGAAATCTTACTCAATTCAAGATCAAGCTCATCGCCCCTTGAATCAACATCAAGCCATCACCTAATTCGAGATCAAGTTATTCTAGCTCTTGGATCAACATCAACAACATCAAACCATTGCTCGATTTGAGATCAAGCTATCTTAGCCCTTGGATCATCAAGCTATCAAAGGAGAATTAATAAGAGGATTTTATTCTTTTATAAAGAATATACCCAACAGAGAATTGTATCCAGTAATTTTTGTAAGGGTAATTTGGCCAGAAGTCCTGGCTGATAAACCTTTAATGCGAAAAGTCCCCTAACGAATTATTACTTGCGACCAGTCCTTTTATCACTTTGGGACAAAAATACCCTTATACTCCTACCGCAGTTTTAGCCAACATTATATTCATGTTGCAGATATGAGAGAGAAACAGAGAAAGAAGAGAGAGATAAAGAGAGAAAGAGAGAGGGGAAGGGAGAGTGGGAGAGAAGCAGAGATCGGAGATATTTATCCACTGACTTCGCCATGGTGGAGTATGATTTGAGCCACTAACTTCGCCATGGATGGTTTGAACTGGAGACATTTATCCAAAATCTTCTGACTTCTCCATGGATGGTCACAACAGAGGGGAGATCGACTGACGAAAAACAACGAGATCAACTCAATGAGATCGCCATGGTTCCGGTGTGAAGCATCTCTGGCATCGTCACCATCGTGAAGCTTCGATTATGCCTCCAATAACCTGTTTCTCGGCATCCAAACAAAAGCACAAATTATGTATCCAATAACCTGTTTCTCCGGCATCCAAACTACGACGGCGTTGATAGATGAAGATGAAGATGAAGCTTCGCCAAGAGAGGCCATGGCGACGGCCATGGATAACTCAGCTATGGTGTCCATCGGAGATGCGACGTAGGGGATCGAGAGCGGGATGTTGCATCGAAGAAGAAGACAATGCTATGGTCGATCGAGCTTTGTGAACGTTGGCATGAAGCCATCGTGAGTCACCAAACATCTGCAATGAAGAAGAATGTATCAATTAGCCAGAAAAGCCATTGCAGATCTACAACGAAGCATATGAGAGTGAGGGTTTGGGCGGGAAGGATGAGGATCAAGCCCTAATAAAAGTATACAACTCAGCAATATTTAGGTACCAATCGTCTCGATTTTTCTTCAGATTTGACGATGGAACTTAGATTTTTCTTCAGATTTTTCGTCAAATTTCGGTTGTTTGTTCAACAATAGTTTTCATGATCTGATGTTGATGAAAATTTTGCGATCTAATGTGTTTAATCTGATCGAGTTACAATCTGACTAGTTGCGATCTGACGCTGGCTCTGATCGAGTTCCGATCTGCTGTTGAACACAGTAAAAATAGTTTGTTAAATTTCGTTTGTTTGTTCAATAATAGTTTTCATGATCTGCTTTTGATCTGATTGGAATACAGTGTGTTCACATATATTTTTACTGTGTATGTGTTTATATATGTGTGTTTTTACTGTGTATGTGTTTGTATATATGTATATATAAACATAATTTGATCATGATTTCACCAAAAATGGACAGTAAAAATGCTAAAAATGTGTTCACATATATTTTTACTGTGTTTTTAGTATTTTTATTGTGTATGTGTTTTTATATATAATCACAATGTATTCAATGTGTTTTACTGTGTTTTTAGTATTTTTAATGTGTGTGTTTATATATCTAAACACAATTTGATCACGATTTCACCAAAAATGAACAGTAAAAATGCTAAAAATGTGTTCATGTATATTTTTACTGTGTTTTTAGTATTTTTATTGTGTATGTGTTTATATATATAAACATTGTGTTCACATATATTATACATATAAACATTGTGTTCACATATATTTGATCGGAACACAATGTGTTCACATATATTTTTAATGTGTATGTGTTTATATATATAAACACACATTCTGTTCAATGTATTTTTACTGTGTTTTTAGTATTTTTACTGTATATGTGTTTATATATATAAACACAATTTGATCATAATTTCACAAAAAATGGACAGTAAAAATGCTAAAAATACTAAAAATGGAACACAATGTGTTTACATATATTTTTACTGTGTATGTGTTTATATATATAAACACAATGTATTCAATGTGTTTTTACTGTGTTTATAGTATTTTTACTGTATATGTGTTTATATATATAAACACAATTTGATCATGATTTCACAAAAATTGGACAGTAAAAATGCTAAAAAAAAAAATGTATTCACATATATTTTTACTGTATTTTTAGTATTTTTATTGCGTATGTGTTTATATATATAAACACAATGTGTTCACATATATTTGATTGGATCACAATGTGTTCATATATTTTTTTAATGTGTATGTGTTTATATAAAAATGCTAAAAAATGGACAGAAAAAATGCTGAAAATTGACAGTAAAAATACTGAAATAGACAGTAAAAATACATTCAGGGGTAGTTCAGCCATTTTAAAAATTATTTATAAAAATTAGGACTTTTCGCATGCAATAAATTTTAATTAAGACCTTAAGAAGGTAAGAAATTTTAGGAGTACTTTTTGCATTAAACTTTTATAGAGCAGGACCTCTCACCAATTTCTCCCTTTTATAAATTAATACAAATTACACTTGTCCTTATTTTTCTTGTTCTTTTAATTTATAGGACACGAAATTTGTGTTTACGCTTTCCAATCAAAATCTTGAACCGAATCCGAGGCTTGAAGATTTAACAAAATTGGTACTTGGGATGGAGATAATTGAGAAGGTGGATCAGATTTCAGGTATGGTATGCTTGTGTTGATGCCTTCCTTTCTTTCCAAATTGGGAGGCATTTGATTATTGTACCACCACACAATTCTTTTAGGGGGCGTTTGGTTGCCTGTAAAGAGCTATGTAATGTAATCTCATATTACATTACATACCTTAAATCATGTTTGGCGCGTCATGGTGCAGATGTAATCCACTTTACGGGTATAATCTACAATGAAGAAAGGCTATGAAATGGATTGCGATCTTCAACCAATGTATTCCGGGTAATGTAATGTAACCTACTTTACAGTCAATTAAATTACATGGCTATTCAAACCCATTTCTTGGTAATGTAGTGTAATCTACTTTACAGTCAATTAAATTACATGGCTATCCAAACGAATTTCTGGGTAATGTAATGTAATCTGACTTCACATTCCCTACTCATCCAAACAAGTGGGATGTAATTTGGAATGTAATTTAAATTACTAATGTAATCAAATTACACTGTAATCTACTTTACAGTCAATTAAATTACATTACATTACAGGCAACCAAACGCCCCCTTACAGCAACCAAAAAATGTCTCGTGTTTTCTTCGTCTAATGTGATAAATAGATATGGTGCCTCCTTGTAATGACTTACTCTCTCTCTCTCAACCCAATTCGACAATTTAACTTGTGTTTTCTTCGTCTAATAGGCCTACAGTCCTTCAATTATAAGTGCTGCATCTTGCGTAAAATTGTGTATAGTAATTTTTTAGATTTTTCTGTGCTTAGGCTTGCTTGAATACCTAAAATCGACAAATCGTAACACATTATCTAAAGTGAGAGATGAATAATATATTTGAATGATGTGTCATGATTTTAGTACCCAAACAAACCCAAGCAAAAGAAAATCCAAACAGATGATCTAAACTCGCTTTTTCCACAATCACTTTTCGTATAAAAGTGAATAACTTCTTTTTTTAGATCAAGTGAAATTTTGAACTCCAAAAGTAATTTTAAGAAAATGTAACGCAAGCATACCTTAAGCATACCAAAAGTTATAATGGCAAAAGTTAGGGGTCGCAACTCTTGCTACTTCTAATATGAAATTTTTGATACGTTAAGACATGGTTTGAACATAATACTAAAAACTGAAAAGGTATGCAAAGAGATAACTATCTAAAAATGATTTTAAAAAAAGATATATAATAGAATCAAGGCCTCCCAAAGTAATTTTAAGGAGAACTGATGCAAATTGACCTAAGTCAAAACAAATAAAATTTTAAAATGGAAAATTAAATTAAAATTTTTTTTTGGGTATACTTGTTTTACCCAAACCACCAGTTTCACCTCCTCCTAACTTCCACTATGCCTTAATAAAGGGTGGCAATATTGTCATATCATTAAACACTCCTTCCACAGCAAATTAAGCAAATTATATGAATGGACTATTTAAATACACCGAAAGCTCTATTTGGTGGCCGCTCATTACTTTTGCTGAGATTTGTTTTACAAAAGCTTAAAATCTCATTTGGTTGTCAAATAAAACTGAAAAAATAATTGATTATAGTACCAAAAGCTTTATTTGTTGGTACAAAAGCTTAAAAGCATTTCAGGTTCCTATATAGAATTCGTTTTAGTTTATTACTTTATTGCTTAGCAACGAAGAAAAACAATATATTTTTTCATTTTTTTTTTTTTAAAAAGATGGTACTCTCTCTTCCTTTATAATCAACTCCTAACTTGTGCAAAACACCCTCAACAAATTTCACTCCTCTCTCTCTCTCTCTCTCTCTCTCTCTCTGAAACACAACGATGGCTGTTTCCATTGTGAACTACAAATTGACTGACAAAACCCACAACCTGTACGACGTGATGTTCTACGAGGACAAGATCCACACCCTAGTCACTGACTCCCCACTCATGGTCGATTCATGGATCTCCGACATCCACCGCATCCACAGTCAGCACCTCGACGGTCTCATCGTTGGCCTCGACGTCGAATGGCGTCCCAATCACGAACGCTACCCCGTCGATAACCCTGTCGCCACCCTACAGCTGTGTGTGGATCGAAGGTGCCTTATATTTCAGATCATTTATGCTGTGTCTATACCCAAATCGCTCGTCGACTTTCTAGGCAACGTGAAGTACACCTTTGTGGGTGTTGAAATTGATAAGGATGCTGCAAAGCTTATGAAGAACTATAAGTTGAAGGTCTCCAACACTGCTGATCTTCGTGTTTTGTCAAAGGATAAGTTTCCCGATCAAAATCTGGGACCACAGCCGGGGCTTGAAGTTTTGACAAAATTGGTTCTTGGGAAGGATATTGAGAAGGGGGGTTGGATTTCGTGGAGCAATTGGGAGAATATGCCCCTAACTGATGATCAGGTTCAGTATGCCTGTCTTGACGCTTTCGTGTCTTTCGAGATTGGGAGGTGTTTGATTGATGCACCACCACCACAAAATTCGTTTTCAGCAGTGAAAACATGTCTTTTAATTGCTGGTGTTATTGGTGGTATGATCATCTCAAAAAAATAAATATTTATGTTATTATTATGATTATTAATATTATTATTATGTAAATACGCATCAATATATATAGATGCAGTTGAGAGGAGAGTAATATATATGTATTAAGGCAGTTAATTATTGTGGTGCCTCCTTGTAATAGGCCTATTATGTACGTACCTATATGGCCAACTTCTCTTCCATTGAGTTTAAAATATATGTGTCTTTTTAATCTGGTGTTTGGAAACAAAGAAGTTGTACTATTTTTGCAGAATCCTAAGTCTTCCATTGCAAACTGAGTACTGAGCATGTCAATAAAGGATTGAGGGAAACTGAGTTAAAGCTGTGAACAGGACCAGTTGACCAACGTTAAAGTCACAGCTTTAACGTCGTCATCCCTTATAATTTAGATTTTGTAGCATTAAGTCCAATACCCTCTAAAATTTATCTTGAGATTCTTTCAAGATATTTCAAGGTCATCAAATTTTCTATATTTACATTTTTTTTCCTTATTTGATAAAATTACATTTAGGGTACATTTGTGTTAACTTTTGCTAAAATCACTTTTGCAAAAGTATATCTACATATATCTTTATAGTTGTGTTCAAATCATGTCTTCATATATTAAAATTTTCATATTAGAAGTGACTGTGGCAAAAGTGGAAACTCTTAGCTTTTGCCAAAATTATTACTAGTATGAAAATTTTGCCAACCATCCTATCACTCCTCAAGTTGTTTAGAAGTGTTTTGTCACTCCCATCTCTTAAATCAAGTGAAATTTTGAACTTTACAAGTGATTTAAAAAAAAAAAAAAAAAAACTAATGCAAATGATTCCCATTTAAAGTTTGTAATTATGTGGGAATCTTTATGAAAAAATTTTAGATTATGTTTTGTTTTCATTTAGAGTTTGTAATTGTATTGGATTCTTTATGGAAATTTTTAAAATTCATTTCAAATTTTGAATTATTAGACTCCTTTCTATATTTATTCTTAAAGAGTCTATTAAAATTGAGCTTCGTTATTGGACTCTCTCTTTTCTTTTTTTAGATTTGTTGTAAATCAAATTAAATGCATACAATTATTTTATATAAATTTACCTGTTTAAAGAGATATGGCAATATACGCATCAAACATGTGTATACAAGTCAGGTAAATTTACTTGTTTGAAAATCAAATTTGATGCATACAATATATTTTATATAAATTTACCTGTTTAAAGATATACGGCAAGATGTGCCTTCACCATGTATATACAAGTTAGGTAAATTTACTTGTTTTAAAAACAGATTTGATGCATACAATACAGTTTATATAAATTTACGGCAATATGCACTATCAGCAAGTGTATACAAGTTAGGTAAATTCACTTGTTTGAAAATCATATTAGATGCATACAATAGAGTTTATATAAGTTTACCTGTTTGAGAATATACGACAATTAATGCATTCTTTTTGGGCAAAAACTAATTTTGGAAAATAGTCAAAATCAGGCTCTATAAATGAGCACAAATCCGTCAGAAGGTATATAATTTATCTATTTCATAAACTAGGTTTTCTATATATAAGGGGTTTGGGTATACAACTCGAGGGTTCTTGGTTAAATACAAAAAAAATAAAATAAAATAAAATAAAATAAAATAAAATTTCCAAAGCTAGATATTGGAGAGAGTGCAAATAATTTCAGCCTCAAAAAAAAAAAAAAAAAAAAAAAAATGCGAGATGAATTAAATTTTAGACAAAATTTTTTAAACCAAATCCTGTGGCATGCATTATGTTAAATCTTCTATTTCTGTGCACTTTTAAAATACACAAAAGTTAAAATTTTATTACAATACCACATCATTTTATTTTAAAAAATTAGTCTACTATTCTCAATCCAGCATTACTACGAATGAAGAGAAAAAGCAATTAAAATAAAAAAATAAAAAAATAAAAAAATTGGTTGGTGGTGTTTCCATTAATTGGAGTAAAGTCTTCGGAGCTGGAAGTCTAGACTTCATCAATCCACTTTATTAAAAGAGCTCCGCAGTGCTACTTCAATTAATTATAGCTTTTGTGGAATTGAGATTAGAGAAAACTATAAAAAATAAGCACCAAAAAGGAAAATTCCCATGTGATTGCAAATAGTTTCAATCACACGAGTAAAAAGCAAGAGCAAGAGGAAGGAGTTTGGAAATTCCCGTTTGAGAAAAGTTAAACATGCTCCTCTTTACCTAACCTATACGCATTATGAAAGGAAGAAGACAGAGACTATATATCTACCTCAATTATTGGCTTATTTCTCTTTTGTGGAATAGACAAGGCTAGCTAAAGAGAAAAGCACCAAACAAGAAAAAGTAATTCATAAGGCCCCCACCCTACCTTGCCTTGTGCTTTGAATTATTTTACCCTTTAATCATTTCGTTTCCAACATATATCATCACTGATACCCATCAATGAAAAAAGGATAAATTATTCAGACCTCCTTAGATATTGAATTTCATACCAGTAGGTACAGAATACTATAATGTTTATGTTGGGAGCGGAAATCCCATGAACTCGTGATAGTGTTTATGGATCATGCCAAAAAAAAATAAATCCGAATACTATAACATATAGAAAAATCCGTACCTGGAGATCTGTCTGGATTGATCTCAAAGATCACGAACGGTT
>JAESVK010000823.1:0-11483 GCA_017140935.1 Hamamelis virginiana
ATATTTCCATGTTGCTTGGTATGCAATTTGGTAAAACCCTTGAACTGTCACGTTGCCTTGCTATGTGGCAGGACCCTAAACTGCCATGTTGTGTCAATATGTAGTCTGGTATATGGCAGGATCTTAAATTACCATTTTGTCTAGACCTTGCCTTGATATAAAGTCAGCTCGGACTTTGAGCAAGTTACCTTGGTATATGATCTGGTAGAACCTTAAACTACCCTATTGTTTCAATGTTGCCTTGATATATGGTTTGGCAAGTCCTTAAACTACATTGTTGCCTATATATATATATATAATGTTCTCGATGGGACCTTAAACTACCATATTACGATCTTGCCTTATATATGGTGTGATAGGAGCTTAAACTACCTTGATATGCCTTGATTTTGTCTTGATATATGGTTTGTTTGGACCTTAAAATACCATGTTTCCTCAGTCTATGGTCCTGTTGGACCTTAAACTCATTTGCTGCCTAGATACATGGTTTGGTAGGCCCTTAAATTACCATGTTGTCTTGATATATGGTTTGGTAGGATCTTAAACTACTGCATTTCTTCAATGTATTTTCTAAATGTCTAATAGAGCCTTAAACTAAGTTATTGCCTTGATATAGGGTCTGGTAAGGCATAAAACTATTGTGCTGCATTTATGTTACCTCAATATGTGGTCTATTAAGACCTTAAATGGTGATGTTGCCTTGATATTTGGTCTAGTAGGAACTTATGCTACTATGTTGCCGTGATATCTAATCTTGTTGTAGTGTTGTACCTGACTACCTTCTAGTATTATTTTGTCTTGACATATAGGTTGGTGGGACCTTAAGCTATCATGTTGTTTTGATCAATGGTTTAGTAGGACACTAAAAAACAATGTTGCCTCAATATATGGTCTTGTAGGACCTTAAAACACAATGCTGCCTCGATATATGGTCAAGGGTTCTTCTTAAGTTATTATGTATCCTTGATGTTGCCTCGATTTATTTTCTGGTTGGACCTTAAACAGCACTATTGCCTCGAGATGATGTCGAATGGGATTTTATACCATGTTGCCTTGATGTATGGTCTGGGACTGGTAGGATTTTGCCTCGATGTTGTGCCGATATATTTTATGTGGTAGGTTTATAAACTACCATGTTGCTCAACATATGATTTGGTAATCTTAAACTATCATGTTCGCTCTATATATGGTCTGGTGGGACAGTAAAGTACCATATTGCCTTGACATATAGTTTGAATTAATGCTTTAATATGTGATATTCATGGAGTGTGCAATTCCTAATCACATCAAGCGATGCCTCTACTTTGGTGAATTAGTTTTTATTGTTAAACCACAGCTAATTACACTTTTGGTGTTGGCTAAAATCTGACGCCTTTTACCAAGATCTTCATTCTAAGATGTGATGTTTACTTTTTAAATATTTTTATATGGATAAGTTGGAATTTCCTTGAGTGGAAGGGAAGTACAGTTAAAACTCATATGCCATCCTCTCGATTATTTTCACGAATAGATATGACCAGTTGTGAACTTCAATATTTTTTTTTCAGGTGTTGTGAAATCCAAAAAATCACTATGGCGACTGGCCACAATCACTGATTTCTTTTGGGCCATTGTGAATATGATTGGTGTGTTTTTTGCGACAATGTTCTCGGTAAATTATGATTTTCTCTCACTAACTTTTCTCCAATTTATAATTCATTTAGAAGAATTGATTGATTTTTAGATACTTATTTCCTTAATAATGCCTCCCATACCTTAGATGGAAAAGTCAGATGCGTATAGAAAAGGCTTAGCATCTGGCAAGAAATGGGATGGTGATGGCCCAGGAGGCCCTGGAAGCGGTCCATATGGTGGTGGTCCACGTAGGCCTCCCCGCGGACTGGACAATGTTCGCGGGATTGACCATAGTAAGTTAATGTTTTCTTCTTATTTATTATTTGTTTATTCTATCGATTTTATTTTTCAAATTTTTTATTAAATTAAAATTTCCTGTGGTAAACTCAGGTTCTCTACCTGCCTGCGGCTCTTGCTGTGGCTAAGTGCTGGAGGTATCTCTTGTGCATTCATCATATGTTTCAAATGTGTACTTTGGAAATGAATTACGAATTGGAGCTTGTAAGAGGATATGGATTTCAGAAGCTTTAAAGAAAACTTGTAATTTTTATTTTTCAATAAAGCTATCAATGGGATCTTGACATCTAATCCAAGTATCTTTCTTGAATTTTACTTCATGAAATCTTTCGAATCTCTTTCCCTTGTACAATGTGGCTTATGTTTGAGAATAAATGATTTTTCATTTTGTTCAAAGATGCCTGCTGGAAGCTGGAAGCTGGAAGGAAAGGTTTCCTTTTATTATCAACCCCTCTTGGAAGCCTGAGAAGTCTCAAAATATAGGTAAGAACATGAGTTAATTAAAAACTACACAAAGGTTCCTTATATTAATAACTCCTCTTGGAATCCTGCAAGTCTCAAAATATATAATTTAGAACAGGAACGGATGTCGAGAAATTAAAATTACACAAATACTAAAAAAGTGGGATTAAACTCAACATCTCACCCTGTTGTGAAGGGGAAAGATGGCCCCTAAGCTACAAGCTCGTTGGAGGCAATACACATTACCACGGGCACGTAAAGCCTAGGTGATAATGTGATCTCTCTTCTCCGCTTAAGAGAGAGTGTAGGGTTTGAATACCGATCCTACAATCCCTGAAGACAGGGATGGGGGGCCTAATAAATGGGCTAGGACATACGGTTGGCCTTAAAAAGAGAAATTTCCAAGAGTGGTTTACTTGTGCACTTCATCTCTTTCATTTTAAAAACAAAAAAGATATTTGTTTTTTTTTTTGTTTTTTTGAAGCATACTTGAATCCTTTTCAATCTGACCCACTTTACTTCATTCCCTTATAGTTTAAAAACAACACTCTTACCACTTGAGTTGCATGTGGATTAGTTGTTTGCTTTATATTGATTTCACTCCCCTTCTACATACATAAAATGCTATCACTTAAAGGAAGCACTGTAAAAGAAAGAAAAGTACTGGGGGTAAAATGAAAATATACCAAACTGGAATAAGTACAGCACAATTGTTCGAGAATTGGTCGGAAAGATGATAAATTTGTTGGTGCGAGATCACCTAATTAAGGATGCCACTGACACGCGAGGGCCTCGGACTGTTAGCATGGTTGGGGCAGATTTTTTCCTTCTGTTTTTTTTTTTTTTTTCTTTTCATCTAAAGATAGAAACTTACCTTACTCCAAAATTTTAATTTTAGTAAATGGATATTGATACACTTTTATATGTTTGAATCTCTCTCTCTCTCTCTCTCTCTCTCTCCCCTGTTATTCCTACACCATCAGCACAACAAGTGATTTCTGATCCTCTCTTCGATCAGTATTAGTATTAATTTCGGGGAAAACCTCAATAATTTAGATGGCATGCAAAGAAGTTGAAGGAAATAGTGCCATATATAATTTGCCATTTTTATTGTAAAAATGAGTGTTTTAAAATCCGGACCAGCCTGGCTGGTTGGACCAGGACCCGCGTCCCCCTCTGGGTGGATTAATCCTCTAAAATCCAGTTGAGTTGAAAATCGGCTTATTTTATGAAAATTGTCAACCCATCAGTTCAACCGCTGGGTTTCCTGGTTTGAAAGTGGATCACTAAAACCGACCGGATTTTTGACAAAATAAAAAATTCATCCAAATTACTAAAATAACCCATAACTCTTATAAAAAATCTTAAAAAAAGGAGGGGTAAATGAATTAATTAACCAAAACCCCTCCCAAATGGACAAATTTTAGACTCTTTGTATTTGGAGCACTTCTTTTTTGTTTTTTTAATAAAAAATATGGGGACCAATTAACAAAACAAACAAAAATATAATTCCACTTGTCAGTTTTTTTACAAAGAAAAGAGAAGTATCCTATTTTTAATAATAAATAAATTATAATTAATATATTTATGATGTCATAATGACACCACGGTTCAATTCAGTTAATCCGACGATTGAATCGGTTGATCCTTAACCCGATTATCTTACGATCAACTGTCGGAGTTTTAAAACATTGGTAAACACTAAAACTGTCCCCAAAAGACGAAGTTGACTTAATTGTAAACTTTTGAAGTAGCTCCCTAAGGAAGTAGAGAGGCCATTATATATAATTTTGCATTTTTTTTTTTTTTTTTTTTGTCATTTGTTACATATAGCTTTCCAACTTTCGGGGAGATGGATGGTAGGATACTTATCTCTGTTCTTGTTAAATATTATCCTTATTTATACTTAACAAAGCTTAATCTTAACTACATGGGATCAGTTATCATGTTCAATCATGATTATTTACTGAAAATACAGAACTTCAAAGGAGGTCATAATATTTTTCACTGACCATTATAAAGGTCTGTGTCATTTATCCTTTTTATAACACTAGAATATTATTTTCAAATATTATAATTTTATAATGGAATAATTCTTTCAGGGTCAAGTTCTGGTGATACATGGTTTACAAAATCTAACGTAGAACATGTATTTTGAGAAACTGACTATTGGATTATCATATGTTCTGTTTATGCATATTATATATGCATGCCAAAAATTACATTGATCCAACTGCCAATTTTTAAAAAATGCTACAGTTTTGAGATAAACTACGAAAAATTGTCACAATTGATGTTTCGAAAGACTAACCATTAGATTTATGTGGTTTTTAGCATGCATGATGTGTACAAGCAGAACATCTAAGGCCGGTTTCTCAAAGTACATGTCTCACGGTGGATTTTACAAATCATATGTTAAATCATAGATAAGAATCATGTGTACCCTTTTTATAGATATTATAATGATTTGACACCTAGTAATTAATATGGTCATTTTCATATATGTACACATATGACCACATATGGTCTTTTTAACATACAAATATATTTAACATATAATTGATACATGTATAATTTTCCCTTATTATTATTATTTTTAACATTGCATCTAGTGGTGTCAAAATGGGTGGATCGGGCTGCGCGACCCATTAAGAAAATCGGCTAACGAGCTATCAGAGCAGATCGGGCTTGGCCCGTTAAGCTATCAGACCGGATTGGGCCAATCCAGTAAAAAGAAATGGCCTGTCCAATCCGGTCCATTAGACTGGTCAACTATTGTAGCGGGCCAAATCGGGCTAATGGATCGAATTGAATTGGGCTAATGGATTGGACCGGATCGTGCTAATGGGCTAATATATCGGGCTAACAGACTTTTTTCAATTTTAACGAGCTAATAGATTGGGCTAACGGGCTAATGGATCGGGTTAACTGGCTAATGGACGAATTAGATCAAATTAGGCTAGCGGATTAGTTCGGACCGCTTATCGGACTCGAATCAGGCTGGCCCATTGGACAAAAAACTTTAGCCCAGTTTAGTCCGTTTACTACGAATTAACCCTATCCATTAGTTATATAACTGGATCGGGCTAGCGATCAGTTCGGGCTACTTATCAGACTTGGATCGGGCCAGCCCATTGGACAAAAAACCTTAGCCTAGTCTAGTCCATTTACTATGAATCAGATCAGCCCAGTCCATTAGTTATCGAGCCTGATCCATTAACTTATCGAACAAATTAGTCGGCCAAATGGGCGGCCTGTCCATTATGACACCACTAATTGCATCCATATTTCATTTCTTGGGCCACCGAGCAAGTATGGTGCGCTCAACAGCTCCAAGGCTTTTTGGCCTGTGTAAATTGAGTGTTTTGAAAAACTGACCATTGGATTAAATATTATTCATATGTATGACAAGCATGCCAACAATCACAGTGATCTGACGGTCAATTTTTGAGATACATATTTTTAAAAATTTTAGTAGTCTATTTTTGCCCATCATACATAGGAATAATATTCAATCTAACAATCGATTTTTCAAAACACTCAATTTACACTGGCCAAAAGGCCTTGGAGCTGCTGAGCAGCACCATATTTGCTCAGTAGCCAAACCAAAGTCGGGCAGAATATGGTAGTCTAGTAGCTAGGTAGAAAACATTATATATATATATATATATATATATATATATGTTATTTGTCAGTGTGTAGCATTGTTATCAAACCCAAACCAGCCCTGCCAGTTCAACTGGTTGAACCGGGAACCAGTCCCCTCTCCGGTTGGTTTAACCCACAAAAACCCATTTAATTCAAAAATCGGTCAACCCAGTTTAAAAACCGGTCAACCTGTTTTTTTTTTATTATTATTATTTTTAGAGGTGCTAAAATGACTAAATTAGTCCCAATTTTTTTAAAAAAACCTCTTAAAACCAAGAAAGCTAAAAATGCAAATTAGTCTAAAAAAATCCCAAATAGCAAAAAGAAACCCAAGCACCTAAAATAATAATACAATATTCTTATCTTGCATTTTAAAAAATATATATAATAAAGATTGATCAATAGTAAGTATCAATTTTCAATTTTGATGACTGCACATAAATTCAAATATATGAATTGATTGTACAAATATTTTTAAAAAATTATATTTTAAATCATTTATAGTTTTTATTCTAATAAATAAATAAATAAATAATATATTTATAATGTTACAGTTCAATCCGATTGACCCGACGGTTGTCGGTAACTTTTTCGATTCGATTAACTGTCTGAATTTTAAAACAATGGTGTGTAGGGCAATTTTAGCTCCTGTGGGTCTACTCTTGGCTTCTTTTGTTTTTTGGGAAAAAACAAATCCCCAAAAGTGAACCCACGATTGAAAGGGAAAGAGTGCAGTGTTGGGCCCCATCATCAAGGTATGATAAAAATGGGAAAATGTTATTCAAACTCCATTATTAACCTTTTTCATTCTATTTTTTTAAATTTTAAGAAATTTTTTGGATACGAGGATAAATTCTTTCGGTCTGTTCTCTTACGATTTCATAATCGATATCTAATGCCATTTAAACATAATAGAACTGAGGGCAAATCTCGAACATGTACACAGGCTACTCAACACATATATCAGTAAGACACGAACTCGCATAGTAGCAGAAATTCATGTCCACACCCAGATCCAGAAATTAGTTACCCATTACTGGAGGCATGTCCTACCAAACTAGCTATCCTGAGGAATGTACAACATTTTTTATTTGTACCCCTGGGTTAAATTTTGGGTTTTATACCAATAGGACCTTGGTATAAGAGTGCTATACCAATAGGCCCCTGCCTTTTTTTATGATACTTGTATCTGTAAAAGTTGATTAAAATGGACAAAAAAACCCTTTCATCAACAGGATATTATCTAAATATTATCCAATATTATCAGAAAATCAACTTGACAGAATATTATCCAATATTATCTCCATGAATCAAGGAATATTTCAAATATTGAAACTCATTTACAAAGGAAAGTTCATCCTAATCAACTTCCCTAAAATCAAGGAATTATATCAAGATAAAATTAAGGGATTTTATCATCATCTTCATCTATAAAAAAAGGGCCAAAAGATCAAGTGAGGTATGCAATATCTGACATTAAATTACTCTCTTTATTACTCCAACGTATTAACAATATACATGACTCTGTTTGGGCCGAGTCAAAACATATGACTCACTGTGAACTTAATGTTCTATATTTGGCAAGTTCTTTACTCATTAATATGAGTCATGACTTATTGAGGGCGTGACTCTTGATATAAAAGATTATTGGGTAGAATCGTGACTCATTGTGGGCGTGATTTTTAATTTAGAGCCATTACCCAGAGTCGTGACTCATTGTGGGTGTGATTTTTAAGTTTAAACCATTACATAGAGTCATGACTCATTGTGGGCGTAATTTATTATTTTGAAACATTACACAGAGTCATGACTCATTGTGGGCGTGACTCATTGTTGGTCCTAGACAGCAGGAGGAATGGAAAATGTAATGCATGTGCAGCATTGCATAATCCCAACCTTCGTAAAAGAACTTTCTAAGATATGATTCCCATGATTTTTTTTTCCATGTTTCTAGATTTATATTGAATCAAATATGCTTTGGACAAAGGAATTTACAGAGATACTAGTATCTCTATAAAAATAAATCTTTCATTCACAAATGCAACAAAATATAAATATGCATATAAATCTTGTAAAAAATAAAATAAAACTAACATTTTTTGAAGAACAAACCACCCACTTTAAAATTCGTTGAAGCAACAATAATAATGGCAGATATATGAGAACAGAACTGAAAGTACTTGAAATCAATGGCTACAGATGGAGGAAGGCTGAAGAGAGTCAGCTACTATTGGAAAGGATCCATGAGTGAGCTACCACTGTACCATTGGAAAACATACAATGTCGTGCTTCATGGAAGTATAAACCGGACGAGTGAAGCTGTATGAAGAAGCCACCGATCACATTTGGCAACATGTTCCCTTAGATCTAGCTGTCACGTCTTCATTAGATATATGCATCATGGATAGACATCAAAAGGTACTTGAAAGAATGACTAACAGTGAACATAATCTAGGGATGGACATCATCTCCTTCATCGTAATTTTAAACACATCTTTTAATAACAAGATTCTTGGGATGGAACACGAGATTCTAAGTAGAAACCCAGTTTAGGATGAAGAAAGACAGTTAGAACATTACTCTGATTACAATTCAAATTCAAAAATAAATCTATATCACACTTACCTAATCCGTAGGAGATGTTATTCAAATATTAAATTATCTAATCACAATAAATAATGAAATAATATCTTAACTAAAATCAAGCTTAAAATAAAGAAAGTGTATTATAGACAATCTATACTTATTAGTTGACTTCTAATTTGAGCTGGAGGGGCCTATCAGTATAAAATCTTATATTTTGGACTTAGTGATAAAAAAAGAACATAATAAAGGGCCTATTGATCAATTTCCCTTAAATTTTTTTGAATTGAATCATACGAATATTTGTTATTTCAAAACTTACTTCTTTTGTCAGCTCCTTGGAGTCCACGCTTTAGCTTTTTGTGATAAAAACAAATCCCCAAAAGTGAACTGGCACAATTGAAAAGGAAAGAGTATATCGTAAGGCCCTATCAACTCTAGTATTGATATTTAAAATAAATAAATAAATAAACTTAAGTACGATCAAAATTGGGGAATGTTATTTTCACTCCACCATTAACTTTTTACACTCCATCCTCTTAAATTTTATGATTTAAGTAACACAAATCTCCCTTATTTCAAAGTTTATTTTTCTTTTGTACATATGAGAAACCACACCTAATGCAACTCTATTGGGGCAACTGTAGAGCACATTTTGAAAAATCAACCGTTAGATTAGATTCCTCACTTATTAGTGTCATGTCAGCAAAAAATCAGGGTAATCCAACGGTTGGTTTTTAAAAGAATTGGCTGTGAAAAAACATACCTACCAGTTGTGAAAAATGTCAATGTGAAAAAAAATGTCTTTTTTGTTCTTCAAAATGTCACTATTTTTTTACCGTCTTTTTTTTTTTCCTGAAACAAATCGTTGGATCACTGTAATTTTTTACAAACATAACATACATAAGAATAGTATCAAATCCAACAACCGATTTTTCAAATTAGGAGCAAATCCGGACCCGCAGTACGAAGGCCCTATCAACTTAAGTTACTTAAGCATGATAAAAAAATTTAAAATGTGTTTTTATTCAAAATTGATATACCATCATGCATTAAAATACTTCTATTAATTAATTGTTGAACTTCCAAAAAAAAAAAAAAAAAAGAATTGTTGATGTACCACTAGCCTCCCCTGTCTATTTCAATTTTGGACCCACAATTCTTACCAAAAAACTAAATAAAATGATTACGCAAACCACCACCACCACAAACACTACCAACAATACCTCTACCAATAACATTACCAGCAGCAGCAATATCATCATCATGACTACAGGGGGATTTTGACATGCCCCTAGTGTCCCTTCAGTCGCTTCGCCAGTGCTTATTTTTAAGAGAGAGATTTCAGGTTTAAGTTAAAGAGTTCATCAATAGTGAATTGTAAGAATTGAAAATTTGAGAGTAAAGTTCTATATACTGTTTGACAAGAAAATAAAAATAAAAATTATATTTTGACTCCTTCAGCTATCACCGATTTACACATTATATCCTATAGTTTTAATTCGAATATATTCGGCCCCTATAGTTTTTATTAGTGACACTTCTCACCCTTCTTTCAATTAGCCATTTGACTCTTTTACTGAAAAATAATGTTAAGCTTATAATTTTTACATGCAATATTTATCATAAATTGTTAATGTATTTATATGTATATCAGTGAAGTTTCATAATTTTTCTCAATATATTTTAATTTTTATAAATTAATTTCACCATAAAATAAATAAAATTCACAATAAATAAAATATATTGGGAAAAAACATGAAACTTCATTAATATGCTTGTAAATACCTTAACAATTTATGGAGATAGTAGATACCTTATGATAAATCTCACGAAAAAATAACAAGTCTAATACTATTTTTTCAACTAAAGAGTCAAATGGCTAACCGATAAAAGGGTAAAATGTACCATAAATCAAAATTGTATGATGTCAATGTGTTCGAATTAAATTTAAAAGAGTGCAAAATGTAAATCAATGATAGTTGAAGAGGTCAAATTGTAATTTTTCCAAATAAAAGAATTGAAAAAGAAGCGTTAATGGGTAACACTATTAATCATAAGGGTCTAAAATAGGGGGCAGGGGAAAAACGATGGAATAAGAACCATGTAACAACACAATGAAGTTATGAGACAATTAATTTTGGTATTTCAAAAAAAAAAAAAAAAAAAAAAGGAAAAGGGGAACAAATGTACCATAATAACCCATTTAGACATCTTAACCACCAAGGAGTAGATTAGGATCCATGACCACATTCTTCTCATTCCCACCACAAATTAATCTCAACTACACTTAAGAATTAGACACCCCAAATTTAAGTTATTCGCGAATGTCCTTTGTTACATAGAATACCTTAAATTTGGGGTGTCAATTCCTAATTCTTAAGTGTAGTTGAGATTAATTTGTGGTGGGAATGGGAAAATTGTGGTCGGTCATGGATCCTATTCTCCTTCTTGTGGAACCACTAGAGATTCCACGAGGAAGATTTGAGAAAAGAATAAAGGAATTGTATAGTGAAAAAGAAATTGAAAACTCTTACAAGAAAATGAAATCAAATTTATATGGATCGTAATAAAGTTTTTATTGTAGATTGAATGGCCGGATCTACTCGTTTAAGTTCTACAAAGCATATTTCATGTAAGCCTAAGAGCAATTCCAACGCTTGGATCCAAATCAATTTTTTGGATCTGCTACAGTGAAATGCATAGCCACTACCTTGATCATGGAATTTATCTAGATTAGTTTACCTTAGTTTTTTCTCAATTAATCCATGATTTCAGTTAAATTGAATAGTGTTCTTTTTCTTTTCTTTTTTTACTTTTATTATACAAATAAACAATGCTACATTCCATTAAAGTTGAATCTAAGACATCTAAAAAAA
>JAESVK010000823.1:36937-53568 GCA_017140935.1 Hamamelis virginiana
ACACACAAATATATATATATATATATATATATATATATATATATATATATATATATATAAAGTATTCTAATAAGGGGTATCTGACTTTAAATAAAGTCAACTAAAAATACAAGTTCGTGGACTCTCATTTACTTAATGGATGATTCATCTCAAGATTCCAATCTAAGAACTTGTATTATTAGCTGACTTTAGTTAAAGTCAGGTATCCTGACTAGCACATTTTTCTATATGTATATACAGAGATGTTGTTATCAGGTGCACCTGATACAAAAATGCATCAGGTGCCCTCTTCTAGAGCCACTTGTTGAGCATAATTTTGAAAACTGTTCGTTAAATTTGATGTTCATTTCATGTATATCATGCTTGCAAAAAACATATTGATCCATCGGTTGGTTTCTTAAAAAATCGATTGCGAAAAAAGGGTGACATTTCAAATAACAAAAAAACTATAGTTTTTCAAAATTACATTTTTCCAGAAAGCAACCGTTGGATCACTTGATTTTTTGCAGCTATCTAGCATGGTAAATCCACCTATTTATTAACACCATTAAAAATGTGGTTGGGATCTTCTTGGGACTATTTTGTGCGGTAATCCACTTGCTTTCCATAAAGCTACTGACACCGACAGCTGGAACCCACATTGGTTGGCAAAAAAATTTGTCTTTTAGTATTTAAGTTAAGACAAATAAATAAGGAGTTTTGGATCTCCTTAAGGCGGCGCCCTCTCAACGGGAGATAACTACCTAGAGATCTATATCATTGAGATCACTAGCAAATCCGGATCCCAAATTTCAGTACTTATGTGCTTGAATACCTTAATACTATAATTTGGCATTTTTCACTATTTTGAAGAGAAAGTATGATATGACACATATGAAAAGTGTCATTTGAAGTATCAAATTTGGCAATAAATGGTGCAAGTGCCAAAATTTGGCACTTCAAATGACACCCTATTAGAGCAAGTTATTTGAATGATAAAGCCAAATTTTGGCAACGGCAACTCATATTGCAATTTTTGCAAGAAATTTCTTTTTACTACCCGGGGGGAAAAAAAATAAAAAATAAAAATCTAAATTATAATGAGCATTATTACCAGGCTTACTAGCATTATTACCAGGCTTGAAGGATTCAAAAAAAATAATTATCTCGCTATCTAATTCTAAGAGGCTATTAAATTTTGATCAATGGACGCCACCTGACCGCTTGGACTGTCCCTCGAAATTAATTGTTTGGTGCATTGCACGCAAGTGTGGGAGCTGAATGGGACATCTCTGTCTACCATCTTTCTAGACAGGCAACGTGGATTTCTTTATGCCCCATTTGCTCATTTGAAAAAAGAGAATTGATCTTCTACCTCTTTCAAACATTTAATTTCGATTAGCTTCTAGTAGTGTATATTTTCTCAAGACGTGGGCTGGCTAAATCCTCACAAGTCACAATCAATTTTTTTACTTTTTTTATTTTTTATTTTTTTTATTTTTGGGTGTATTTGTGTGAGTTTAAATTAATTCACTGTTTGGATTTATTTTTTTTTTGAATTAATTTATTTAGGTATCTAAAGGATAACACATCAGCAAAATATATTATTCATTTCTAACTTTAAATGATGTGCCATAATCTTATGTACCAAACAAATCTAAACACTGAAAATTCTCAGACAGAGAATTGGGAATCGTAGTGTTTGTGTTTGGATATCGCTTGCAATCAAATGTAGTAAACACTAAATTGCTTTTTGGAAGGAGAGGGAAAAACTCAAATTTATTCCCATTTTTTCGTTATAATTTTCAAGTTATTTCTAAGAGTTCATTTGGGTAAGTTACATTTTTTATTTTTTTATTTAAAAAAAAAAAAAGAATTTAAGTACCTCTATGCAAAGTACTAATAATTATTTTTTAAAAATTGAAGCAGCAAGAATTATTATTAAAACAAAATAATTTTAATTATTTATTCACACGAGTTGTTGTGAATTATTCTATTGAGATTATAGTGCCTCGTGGGCTCACTAAAACTGAAAGACTAAAAATAATATTCAAGAAAGGGCAGCTGTCTTCTCAAATTAATGCACCAACGATCTGATTTTCCTTTATATAACAGAATAAATTATATTGAATTGGGATGCCTGTGCCCCATGGCCTTATTAAAATTAAAATTGTTACACATCCTACCACTTTATCACCAATTCGGGTCTTAATTCATATGACTCATATATATATATGACAAGAAAAATGAATATATTTTATTTGTACTTGCAGGTTATGTGAAAAATTAAAAAATAAAAAATATTATTTTTTTCATATTTTTAATAAATAGGATGACGTGATAGTCCACATTGTGCAATCACGTAAATTAGGATGCAAATTGATACTTAAATAATGGAATGTATGGTAACATTAATTCTCTTAAAATTGCAGCATTAAAATGTATATTGAGAAATTAAGGACTATGCCACATGAAATAAAAATCTTGGGATTGAATTTTGGTACCTTGGCTATCATAATAGATGGAATTTGTCCTTAATTTGGTTTATTCCTAAGAATTAGTTTGGATCTAAATCTTTACGAGAGGAGTTAAGTATACCCTGTATTGAAATTAAAAATTAAAAATTAAAAATAAAAAATAAAAACAATTTTTGATTTTTTTTTAGGTCTATTCACCTATTCATAGGATGTGGGTTGTTGTTGCAAATAAGCAAAAATCTCATCCTTACTAGGGCTAGAGTGGACAAAACAAAAGGAAAGAATGTTTTTGTATTCTTCCCAACAAACAGTCAGCTAAAAGGCTGACTGTCAGTTGAAACTTGAAAGGGATATTTATAAATTTATATTTTATTTTATTTTATTAGAAAAATATTTATAAATTTATAAATTTTTGAATTTAGAATTTTATATCACAATATCCTATTTTATACCGTTAGATATTTAAAATTTCTAAATTATTTTGTATATCTGTTATAAAGCTGAAAAGATCCTCATATATAATGGTACAAAATACTTATATATGTGGAAAACTTATGGGTATATAATCTTTATTATTTTTATTCTTATTTTCAATTGGGAGATATGTTAGGTTAATTATTGTTTAAGCTTGATATTAGACTACTTCCTTCATGATGCATAATCTATCCATAATCTATAGATCTGATTGATAGAAGTCTACTGTCCATTCAGAATGATTACAAGACGGTCCTGACAATTGATCCAATCGAAATAAAACGTGGCATCATTACCATGTAAGGGGATTATTAAATGGTCACCCAACAACACACGTCAACCATTAATGAGATTAGAGTTAGAATCACAAACCTTAATGCTGACCTATCGACCTGATCTGCACCTTCCATGTGGCAAACTCTTTGGTTGACCTATAAAAATATTCTTCCCATCTTCAATCATGGTATGTCGTTCTCCCTCCATCACTGGACTCTATTTTTTCTCTCTATTTACTCAGAAAATTGACTTGTTCGTTGGAGCTTTGTATGAAAACACCACACCGGTGTTTACTTCCTGAAGTGCAGATCTACCAGATTACCGATTCGTAAGGACACCGACCCTCTCTCCTTTTCGACATCATCAGAATGTATGGCAACATTCTACCAGTAAATTTATACATTCGATGGTGCAGAAATAGAGACTTAAAAAAAAAAAAAAAAAAAAAAAACACATCTGTATATATATAAAAATATATTTTCTCTATACAAATATATATATATATATATATATATATAATGTGGCATGATCATTATGGGAAAGAGGACTTTTCATATTATTAAACAAGATTTTTGCCGACAAAAACTCCTAACCACCCATATTTTTTCCACAAAAGACCTCTCGAGGTTTATATATAGAATGGTAAGTGGGGATACTTCAAATAAGTAATCCACATGAGTTTACAAGTAACTTCCATAAATGAGGTGCAACCCTCAAATGTTTCAATTAAGTGTAGGAATTGTCACTTTTACTAACTCTAATTATAATCTCTTTTATTTTTATTTATTTTTTGAATTATATACCAATAAGTTCCTAATATAAGTGTTTTATACCACTAAGTCGTGTGACAACTAGATTTAAAAAAAAAAAAAATGAGTATGATAATTGAATTATAGTAGTTGTGTAACCTTAATGAACTGATGTTTAGAGAGAGAGAGAGAGAGAGAGAGAGTTGTTCATGCATTTGAGCCAGGGCCCATCAACCCACTGTCAAGCCCACAACAAACAAATATTTTAAATGAAGAAAAACTAGTTTCTCGCCCATGTTGGATAAAGTTATTTATATCACCGTCCAATGAAACTACAGCCAAACCACACGAGAGGGAAAAATGAAGTGAAAAAAGAAATGTCTTACATATACAAGTACCCAATCATATTTCATGGGTGACCAAGCTAGGTCCTCACACATGTGATTCAATCATGGCTTGGTCATAAATAAGAGATAATTGGTCAAAAGTCCTATTTTACAGTGATTCTCTCTCTCTCTCTCTCTCTCTCTCTCTCTCCCCTCCTCCTCTTCTTCTTCCTCTCCTTCCATTTTTCCTCCACTCTCTACTCGAATTTGTACTAATCCATCGGATCCAACCCTTAATCGACGAAACTTATCTTCATATCTGAAGCTCTCTTCCGTCAAACCCAGTAACTTACATTCATTTCAGATCTGAAGATAACTTACATTCATTTCGGATCTGAAGATCTGAACAAGAAGAAGATAGATATGAGGAACTCTAGGTCGTTAGGTCTGGATTTAAGGTCATAAGCAGCAATAGTGGATCTGAGGTCGTCGGCGACAATGGTAGATATGAGGTTTGAGCAGTCTCGACACAATTGGAACTACATTTCACTATGAGACTACAGCGATCTAGTTTCTTTCCTAGTGTTGTCGACCAACAATTCCACAATATTTTTCTTCACCTTCATTTGAGGTCCTCTCTCTCTCTACAGGCTTTGTTCCTCTTTTCTCTTTCCTTTCTCCTGCTCTCTCTCATCTTTCTTCTGTCTCCCACAGTTTCTCTCTTGCATTTTTTCCTTTTTTTCATTTTTTTTCTCCTGCATGGTAAATTTCATTCCGACTTAGTAAAAACTGGTTACGGCATAGTGGAATCCATAATCCGACATAGTGAAATTGGGTTCCACGTAGTGAAATCGGGGTCCGGCGTAGTGAAATCCGATCCCTGCGTAGTGAACTCTGCCATCCAGCAAAGTGAATGTGGGGTCCGGCGTAGTGAACTCCGGATTGGGGTTGAAGGTTGTTTGGAAATGAGAGGTAATTTTGTCCAATTCATGCCAAAAGGACTTTTGGCATGAAAGATATTTTGAGAGGACTTTGGGCATAAAAATCTTTTAAATGAGGTCCTTTGATCAATTTCCCCTAAATTTAAAGGTGAAAGGAGTATAAGTAGGATCACAAAAGAAAAGAAGAGAAATGGATGCACTTGCTTTTATACACTCTCCTTTGTTTCATTGCTTCCTCAGTAGAGGACTGTTTGGGATTGCTTTTTTGAACAGCTCAAAATTATTTTTCAAACCCTTAAAATCACTTTTATGATGTGGTGGATAAAAAGTTGAAAGTCATGCAAGGCAAATTACAATTGCATTATTAGAGAGAGAATGGATCCATGCCAATCAATATCGAAGCCTGCTAAATGAAGAAAATGAAGAAATCAAAGGCTCAAAAAGTGATTTTAGCCCAAGTTGCCTCCCATTATCTTTGGTCCAATAATTAACCAAGAATCAACTTATGATTTCAAAAAATTAACTTTAAAATATAGTTCCCAAGCACAAACTGATTCTCTTCTATTATTGGGAACTTGTAATTTTCTTCTATAACTGACTAACTGCCTAACAGCAAAAGTAAAAGTCCTCCCAAATGAGCCTTAGTCTATAAAAATTTGAAGGTCGATACTGTTATTGGTAACATTGGTATGGAAAAAGGAAGAACACAACTCCTATTAAGTCTATTAAGAGCAAATTATCAAAGTTGTTTTGGCATGGTGGCTCGATCTACTATGCGTGGTTCAGATCTAGAAAAGCCTCATCAGCATGATACTCGAGCCCTAAGTTCAAAACCCATCTTCATGGTAATCCATTATTCCCCCACCCCCACGCCCACGCCCACGCCCACGCCCACCCAAAAAAAAATGATAATTATGGAAAACAAAACGAAGGGAAAATTACGGATTGACCTCCTGTACTATCAGCGAGAAATACTTTACACCCTTGAACTATCAATTGTGACACTTTGACCCCCCCTGTACTTTTAATTTGTGATAGATTGCACCCTTTTGTTAGCTAATTGGACATCTATTTAACAGACAGAAAGTCAAATACGTTCATGTGAAGGTATTTTTCCACTAACATAAGTGAATGTATGAATGCACATGACTTTCTTTTGGCTAAATAAACATCCGATTAATTGACAAAATGATACAATATGCCACAAATTGATGGTACAGGGGGTCAATGTGTCACAATTGATAGTCCAGGGGTGCAAACTGTTTTTCGCTGATAGTACAAGCGGTCAATCCATAATTTCCCCCAAAATGAATATGCTTCTCGCTCTACCTCATTCTCACAAGTTTTATTAACCTAACCAAATTGGTACTCTACAGGGAGATAATGCGAAGCCACAAAGTTTAAGCTAATCTTACTGGATGGCAGGTTTAGTGACTTGGTGTATTGCAAAGCCCATGCGCTTACGTAGCGCAAGAAGCGTATTCTTGTGCATGTACAAATTGAACTCTGCGGACTTTACATCATGTGCAGCCAAAGGAAAGAAAAGGAAAGACTGACCTCAACATGCTAACCATATCCCTTTGCCCAAACAGGTACTGAATATATCAAGGTGCCCAAGCCGAACGAGAGAACTATTGTAATCGTGGCATATGCATAAGCTCTCCAAGGGTGATTGCTCTGTCTCATAGCTTCGAACTCAGCAATGAATGTAGAAACAGTACTCAAACAACCCATCAAGCCAAACTGTATGCCCGTTGCAACGGTATCAAAATTCTTGGTATTCACCTGCCAAAAAAGGAAAAACATCTTCAAAATCTGTTCCTCTAGACTAATGGAGGTCAGTGAGTCTCTTTGAGCGCTCGCACTCTCTCTCTCTCTCTCTCTCTCTCTGACTCACAGATGATGATGAGGAGGATGATCATAGGCTTGTAAGTTATTCAGATTTCTAAATTTGAGAGAATGGTTCACTCTTAACTAAATGTGAAATTGTAAAATATGTGGGGAGAGAGGGTTGCAGCATGGATGGAATTAGTTTAACAGAACCTTACCGCTTTCTTCAATGTAGAGAGCGCAGCCATGACACAAGCAGCAGCAACATTGGCAATTAAAGTCCCAAAAGGAACCCATTTCAACAAGCCTGCCCTTCCTAACCCACGTCCATTGAGTCGAGCTAAAAACCACCTGATCCACACACCTAGAGGTCCAACCATGCAAGCCAACCACAGTTGAGCCTCACTGCCGCTGCTGTTAAATTCTTTCTTCACCAATGTTCCACTCACACCCCATAACAAGCCTAGCATCAGCATCAACACCACCAGAACTGCCATGTGACGCCTGCAGCTGTCCACCCTCCAGTTACTGCTAGAGCTAGGGATGCCACTTCTCGAACTTGTGTTTATCCTTCTGAGAAGCCACCTGAAACCCTTGGCTGTTTCAATCCCAAAAATGATGGAATAGGCCACAAGAAACAAACCTGCGCAAAGAACAGAATAGAAAAAGGCGCATATTAATCTGAGTAAATTGAGCCAAGTCAGGAATTGTCTGAAATATTAAATTATCACACGGACAGACTAGCATGGTACAATTGCAATTCAAAATTTGTTAATCCTCATAGTTCAGCTAATCTACAACCTTAATGTAACGTGATTCTTGCAAAATGTCACGTTACCTATGAGAAAACCAAGCACAGCAGATACCCACTTCCCTTCAACACTGAGATCAAGCATTTTCTGATTCCAACCACTGAAAGTTGTAAGACTTCCCAAGTAACCAGTTGTCAATCCAATGGCTAATTGATCTGACAAATGGGATATATCTCCTTTGAAGATGACGCCCCACCAGCCCATCAAGAAAGAACCAACCTAAGAGAACACATTTGAAATTTACAATTGAACAATCACTGTATTCAAATCCTTATAAGCCTACTAGATAAAATAGCGAGCCCAGCCCCCAAGGCAATACCATCTAACAGATAGCCCAACCCAAACAAGCATAAACATGAGTTGCTAATTTATTAACCCAACCCAACCTAGACTAAGTTAGATCACCATGGATTGGGTAGGGTTAAGGTTGCCTTGGGGTCTTCACTGAGCAGTAAAAGAGCTATTAGGTGCCAGAAAAACCAAGCCCACAATCTTTCATCCACTATTATAGGAGAACTATGGGGTCTGATGACGACCAGATCCCCCAAGGTCCATCCCATAAACACACGTTGAAAATCTAACCAATGTTTTGAATTAACTTTCTCAAGAACTTTAGTTATAAACTACCCAAAACCAACCAAATTCTATAACAGTGACCATCACAGCATGTGCAGTGCAAGTCACCCCTAGCACTCATAATAGACAATTCAGCACACATTGGGTCAAGTGGCATGATGCCTCAAGCACACGACCATCGTTCATAATTTCCTAAACAAAGCCCAAGCATAAGAATGAAAATGCATAGGAACTCCAAATAAAAAGCCACTAAAACCTCACAACTTGGAGTAATAACTGTAAATGGAATCAATCCCGACTTTTCTTTTAACAGGCAATGGATCTCCCCTGTTTACAGCAGATGGTACATGGAAATGGCACATCTAATTGTTGAGCATATAGTAGTATGCAGGCTCCTTGTTTTAGTGTGTTTTAGTGTATTGTGTGCATAACTGCACATGCATGCTGGAGAGAGAGAGAGAGAGAGAGAGAGAGACCATATTAGAAGGAAGATCGAGGTACAGAATGCTTTGGTTGCTTGTCACACCAGCAACTCCAGGGGCAAACAGTTTTTCCAGTAGATACCTTGTTAAGACCTAGAAAATATGACATAAAATGTTATTATCTTGTCTATAAATACAAATCAAAATGCATACTTGCTTCTAAAATTGAACAGAAACCTTCAATTACTGAGATATGTAAAATTGGCAAATGCATTTGGTTCTACAGGAATTCTAAAGTCTCCCGGTATAGTAAATCATCATTATCATCATCGTAGTAAATCATCGTCATCGTTGTCATCATCATATCATCATTATATTAAGACTAAATTTACAAGAGAAAAATAATACTTCTACACCTTTTAGAACATGATTCTGGCCAATCAAGAAGAAATAATTCATAAGATGAGTGTAGCCAATAAAATGTTAAGATGGAGGTGGAGAAAGACCTTGAAAGCTGATGATAGATACAGAATGTGCCCAAATGTAAGAAAGTAGATCCCAAAAATGATGAATTACAATATAAGTACTTCAAGTTGTTTAGATATTTAAAAGAAGACAGGTAACAAAAATAATGAGTGATAAGTCAGTTTATGCATATTTAATCACAAATGGGAAGTTGATTGGCAAAGGAAACACTGATGATGTCGTGAATCGGTGTACCACAGATACAGAAACAGGAATCAGAAGCCCACAAATGTCAGAAGCATAACTATGAAAGCTATAAAAATATAAAAAAGAAGAATGAATATCTGGTTGCTTTCTCCTTGTTGCCAAGGCATTGAAAAAAAAGTGCACTTTGTTAGCTCCATCTACCCTCAAAAGGCTATCATGCGAACTGGGTCATTCATATACCTAAAAAAAGGGCATAATATGAGTCCATTTTTTCCTTATATAAGCAAAGACCAAATGAGAAAAAAACTGCCAGAATAATCACTCATGAATCCAAGTGTCAATGTCCAACATGTATCCAACAAGGTTGCTTCATTTAGAAGAGACCATTCAACAGTGACAGATCCAGCTAATGACATGGAAAATTTGTAAATTTAAATCACAGAACCAGAAAATTTGGGATCTTGCTAGATCAAATAGTCTATTCAAAACATGTGCTGCTGACCCAGACTGGTAGGGTAGCACATGAATGAGAGAATAGCTGATACAGTGACACTATATTCTCTTTACGATTGACGAAAAAACTATTAGAAAACAAGCTAGTTATCTCACCCTTATATTATCACGTTATTTTAGCCTATATATATATATATATAACTTTGCAATGAATTAAATATTATTTCATTCTGGTGATGAGCCTTTATTGTCATTAATTATCCAAATATATTATATCCTAAAAGAAATGAGAATAAATGTAAAAAGAAAACCAGGAAAAATGGCTTTCCTGGTTTTGTAGAGCTAGTTCAGGCCTTATCAGGAGTTAGTAAGCACTAAAAACACATCAGCCAGACTTTAAAGCATATTAAAGTCAGCATTTGCTGAGTTGGTTAAAGTCAGCAAACATTCCATAGCCGTTAGGTCTCACCCCCCATTGCCGAGATTTACGGCAATGGAGCATTTGCTGGCTTCAATGAAGACAGCAAATGTTGATAAGATCATTTCACCATATAATTTTTGTCCCCCGCTTCCCTCCTCAAAAAAAAAAAAAAGAAAAAAGGAGAGAAAAATTAGATTATTTCTTATTCCAAACTCATAAACAATATCTTGTACATGGAAATACTGGGGAACAGGGCTAACCCATCTTGATACATGACATTTGTAGGATCATTGTTTGGAACATTTTGTATGCTTTCAGGTAATGACTACCCGTGTCATGTTTGATTCAATGGAATTACAAACTGTTGCACTCAAAGAAATTAAGAAGTATTGAGAGGTAATCAGAATATTTGATTTCAAAATTTAAACGTGAAAAAATTTATAAAAAATCCAGTTAAATTAAACATTTCCACTGCTTCTCTGAAAAGCTCCAAGAAAAAAGTTTAGAATATTACCCCAAGAATCCCAAAAACAGCTAAATGAACAAGACATGATATATATTCCAATGATCTTGGCAACTCTGTTTTATTGTCCTGCATAAAAAAACGTGAACTCATAAATTACTTGCACAAATGGAAAACATGTTTATGTAGTATTATTTATTATATCATTGACAAGTAGAAAAGCTGTAGAAGCCCAGTTCATAAGGCTATAATCTCAGTGATTCCTATCAACAATAATGAAATGAAGAAATATATTAATGAAAATGAGGAAATATATTATCTGAATACTCACTTGATTTTTGTCTGCAGAGTGCACTATTGGATCAGTGGAAAGAGGAGATATGACTTCCAATGGCAGTGGTGATATAGGAGGGACTGTATTCGACACGGTAGGGTCATGAGACCAACATCCATGTGACTCCAATAAAGCATCTTCTCGAATGGGAACTACAACTCCATTTTCTAACACATGATCTATAGAGAAGCGAAGGCTACCACTCCCAGAGGACCGGATGCTGTGAAGTGCCCGATCCCCAATATCTCCTGCCTGTGAAACAGTCTCGCTTTCAATGTCATCATCTATTGGAGGGGGTGCAACACCTGATAAACTTAAAGAACGCCTTCTTAAAGAAGATCCTGCACTGCTCGTCCGACTAAATGATCCGCTTCGTCGTGAATCAGAGTAGTTAGTCTCATGATCCATAATCTCCACCAGGATCACTCTGCTTCATTTATCTTGGTAATTGAATTCCTATGTTTGTTTTTTTATTCCAAGAAAACAAAAAATAAGTTAAAATGATTATGAATTATTACTTGCAATTTCTGTAATAGTCAACTCCAACTACTCTGCTCTAAAAAATAATAACTAACAACAAAACTTACACATGGGAACAGATGATGCCACCGACCTATATTCTTAAAATGGAAATTCAAGCTTGAAAAAGAAAATAAAATGAATTTGTATATAATATACATCAGTTAAAACTATGGCATGCTACTAGTTGACGAGAGAGATAAAGACATTAAAGAAATTATAAATCGATCATTAGGATCATTTTCCAATTGCTGCATGTAACACTACTCTCTCTCTCTCTCTCTCTCTCTAACACTATATCATTAAAGTATAGACAACACAGGGGCTGCATGACAGTAAAGCTCGTCAAAATTGTCTGCTCTGTTACTAAGTTGTTAACCATGTGCTACTGTGAGGCTGATGACTGGAGAAAGGACTTACTATACTACAGCCTCGGCTTTACTTATTCTATGCCGAGACTAGAAGGACCTCATATTGCAAACAATTAAAAGTAAAACTAAACTGGTATTCTGCTAGAAAACTAAGGGGATGCTCTAAGTCATGTCAAAGCACTGACGCAGCACGGTTACTATTTTGCAACTGCTAATGTTCTCAACTCTGTCAAGTGTTAACACTACCAACTCATTCATAGCTTACGATTCCTCGGATTTCTTCTCTGAAGGGGACTTCTGTTGAAGAAAATTAATAAGAAGAAAAATAAGAGTTTGGCACCTGCAAGGCGCCCCAAAGGAGGAGGAGATCCCGGCAACAAGGGAACCAGACAGAGTTACAAAAAACAAGTTTCTATTCATCTCATAGCAAAAGCATTAGACTGAAAATTTGTACATGGAGGCTGGATGACATGTTAGAACAGGTCAAACTATATTTAGCCCACAGACAATCCAGCACTCAGCTATCATATGTAAAAACTAAGAGGATTCCTGTAGTCCCTCCCAAGTACAAGACTGACCCAACAATGGAAGAGGAAGTGACAATTCCCATTGAACACACTGGACAAACCATGACAAATCCTTTGATTGGCCCACCCACACACTCCCAGTGACCAAATCTAAATCCAAAAAATAATATTACAACATAATCAAAATTATTTTTTCAAATGAGCTATATGCACATATTTCTTTTAAATTTATTGTATATTGTTGCCTCTGCTTATATTATGGAAGACCACACCAGAATAGTAGAGTTGGTGATAAATTTCAAATGATAATGATAATGATGATGATGTAATTATCTTAGACCTCAAACACAGAGAGTGCCCCCAGGAAATATGCCACCAATTAGATTCTCCAGATTGTAATACTAAATATGATGCAATCAACTTACCTACAAGAACAACAATTAATCAGATTGTCAACATCAAAGAAATAGATTAATTTTTTAGGCAAATAAATAAATAAATAAATAATTGAAGTAACCTCTTCTGAGAGAGAGAGAGAGAGCTTGGGGACACATGGGTTTTTCTTAATTTAAGGGGTTTTATCATAGAAGGTGGGGCCTATACATGATAGCCATCCAATCTGATGCAATTAAAATGGTAAATCATTGCTCCACAGCTATCATCTAACCTTTTAAATGACTTGGAAACAAAATTAAGCTGATCCCACTTCTGAGCAAAATTATCAAATTTTTTCAGGAACAGACTTAAAACTGTAAATGGGTAATCCAAATATCCAATTATAGTTCCCTGAGTCCCAACCACCATACAAACATAAAACTAAAACTAATAATTATCTTCTTCTTTTGTTTTTAGAGTTAATAAAGATGTGTCCTCCAATAACAGAACGAAATAAAGCAAAGGACAATAGACCCCACCTTCAATTCGAATGGACGTGAGCCATATATACACCGACTGAAATTCATGCACTGAATATTTGAAGAAAGCAAATAAGAGAAAAAAAACAAGAAAAAAGACGAGCATACCAAAGAAAGATGTGCCCAAATCATGCCATAAAGCAAACTTTTACTTCCTTTTAAAATTAAAATTAAAATATGTAACACTCTTTTGGGGGAAGAGAGAGAGATATGAAATGGTAAAATATGACTAAAATGAACTTTATTTTTCATCTAAAAGATAGAAATCTACCTTACTTCAAATCTCCCAATTATACTAATTAATAAGTATCGTATCAAACACTTGAATCGTGCATCGATGCCCGAGAACTCTTACCACTATGTTTGGATTGAGAGAATTAGAGAGAAGAGAAGATTTAACTTTCTCTCTACTTTGGATCGACTGAGAAAAAAGTTAAATAACTTTCTTCACCTCTTTGAATAACTTTCTTAAAAAAAATAAAAAAATTTAAGGTGTAAATTCCAATATTCTCATTACTTACATAAAAAATAAATAAAAGCTAAACAAATGAGAGAAACAGTAAAGTAAAATAGTAAAATCTTCTATTTTAGTTTGCCAAATAAGCAAATTTTAACATCTTTCTCACTTCTCTTCTCCCCAACTCTCTCAATCTAAACGGACAGTTATTACTGAAAATGGGGATACATGCAGCTAGACTAAAATGAACTAATTAAAGCTATAAAAAATAGCCTAAGTATATTGCCCGTTCATATTTATGCATATATTAAAAGAAGAAAACTAATAAGAAAATCAGATGGAAAGCTGAACAGAGAAAGATTCCCAAATAACACCATAATGCCAACTTTTACAACCTTTTCAGATTACGATACAACCACACTTTTTAGAGAGAGAGAGAGAGAGTACCATGAAAACTAAATCCTCCGAAAGCCGCATAGCACGCAGAGATTCAAACCCAAATCAAGCCGTTAAAAAGTGTGTCCAGTCACCTTCTTCAGTTAAACAAAGAATATGTGAAAGAAGGTAATGCTGCAGAAGCAAATATGTTAATCACTGAGGCACGGATGGAAATTGGAGATCCACGCTTATTAGTTTCATCAATGGCGGATTGATGGTTTGCGTGTAAGACAACTGGTTTCTTCAAACGCCACCGCTATAACTGCAGAGAGAGAGAGAGAAAGAGGGCGGCAATACGGTGATTTGGCCCGCTTAATTTGACTGGCTAATAATAATTTCTAAAGAAACGAATCCACGCGGTTCAGACGAGGGGACCTGCAAGCTAAGACAATGTAGTCCATTGACTCAAATCGTTGGATACCCACACACGCATCAATCAATATTTTCACACTTTATTTTGCCTTTTTTAACTATAAGAAATGTGAGCGTTACGGCACATTATGAATAATACAGAAGTTCTGATACCATGAAATCAGGTACCTTTTTGTAGAGTCATTTGCGATAAAAATTTAAAAAAATTGAAAGTTGAATTAGATACTCATATCATGTATGTCATATCAGCTGAAAATCACAGTAATCCAACGGTTGGTTTTTTGAAAAATATAACTTTGAGAATTTATGACTTTTTTGTTTTTTAAAATGTTATCATTTTTTAGCAGTCGGTTTTCTCATAAACAAACCGTTGGATCATTGTGATTTTTCGCAAATATGACATACATTATAAGGGTATCTAATTCAATAGTCAGTTTTCCAAAAATTACAGTGCAAGTGGCTCTACAGGAGGGCACCTGATGCAAGATGCATCGGGTGCACCTGACCATAGCACATCTGATAAATAATATATTTTAAAAAAACTAATAATTAGATTAAATATTTATCGTATGTATGTCATGTCTATTAAAAATTATAATGATCCATCGGTCAATTACTGGAAAATATCACTCTAAAGTAATGTTACTTTTTTATTCTTCAAAATATCATCATTATTTTTAACTATCTGAAATTTAAAAAACCAACCATTGGATCACTGTTATTTTTCTGACATAATTAAAAAAACTATATAATTCAACAATCAATTTTTTAAATATGCAAATAATTCTAAATGGCTTCCACATCCACCTAATGCTAGCAATATTCCTATTTTACAATATTATATTATTCTCAAATTGACAAATTCGTATCCTATTCTACTTCTTCTTCCTCCTCCCGGCTTCCCAGCGGCCTTGTGCCAAAATATGTGAAACGTGCATAAAATAAGTGATGTTAAATAAAAAATAAAAAACTAACCATCAATTCTATTATGAAATTATACGATGTGTTAAGTAATGTATAGTGAGTATTAATCTTACCTATTTCCATCTCTTTTTAAATCAGAAATTTTTCATTTCCCTAATTATCTTAAAATGATTGTATTAATTAGTAAGTGTACATGACTCGAGCATATAATAGATACGGAGTAATAGATTTGGGTTATTAAAGGTCCGTTCAGATAAAGGTGCTGGTTGGTCTAATTGGCATCTTGAGGGCTGTACCAAATAGTCAAAGATTTGGGTTCAAGTCTCGCCTTTATCAGGATGAGCAGAGTTTAAGGGAAATGAGAGGAATACTAGTTCCATTTAGATAAGTTACCAATATTTATTTTTTATTTTTAGGAACAAAAAATATAAATTAAAAAAGACTCAAAGTAAAAGGCAGCCTAGTGTTGCGTACTAGAAGTTGTTGCATCATCAATGAAACTTACCAATCTATTTTTGGAGAGCCGTGGAAGAAAGATTAAACAAGTGCAAGGAAGTTGCCTTTTCCCTAGGTGAAGAGGTTATTTATAGTCATCTCTCTCTTCCATCACTATCAATTTTTATTATTATTATTTTATTTGATCAGTGTTAAAAAATAAATAAACTCAACAATTTTTTTTTTCTTTTTATTTTTCTTTATTTTGGCTATTTTGATTTTTTATCTTGATTTTGGCTAGATAATAATTTTTCATTGATTTTAGGCAAAAATTAAGGAGAATATTAAATAATATTAAGAAATGAATAATTAAATATCCATATATTTTGATGCATTCGAATTTAAAATTTTTATTAAAAAAGAAAAGAAAAGATTCCATTAAACCAACCTACGATCCACTGAGACCACC
>JAESVK010000823.1:63568-80768 GCA_017140935.1 Hamamelis virginiana
TTATTTGGAAGTGATAAAGTGCTAAATTGAGAGTTATATTTGGCACTGTTGTCATCAACGGGGAGCTCTAACTTTCGACACCTTTATGTTTTAATAAACTTTAAATAAAGAAAAATCTTATATAAATTATTTGAAAGGAGATAAATATTACCAAATAAAAATTCTAAAATAAAGATGGCATCAATGTTATGGTCAAATTTGAGTCATAAATGATAATAGATTGGAATGTTTTGTTTTGCAGTGATTTTTAAATTTAATAATGACAACTTCAAATGTAAGCCATTGAAATTTCTTAGAAGTCTTGCAATCTGACCAACACCAACCATGAGAAGAGTCGAATACTCATCCATTTTTTTGTTTTTATTTTTATTATTTGAGAAAAACTTTTTATTTATTTTTATTTTAAACAGAAAGAAAACAAACCTCAAACGGATAAACCAGCAGACGTGCTTCAACCGTAGATATTGTCCAACATTCCACAGACTAAATCTCCACCGTACAATTACTGACAAGTAACAACACAGTCCCACTCACTTAAAAACACTCGAAAGCCTTGAGCTTGAAGAAGCACGAAGAGTCGTCAATCACGCTGCCACCATTAACGAATCTTCGATGATGGCCACTCTTTTCCGAAAATAGCAACAGTTCCAAAAGGGAACTTCTAGAATCTTCGAATTTCCAAAACCCATCAATTATATAGAGAGAGATATTCTAGAAGCTTCAATTCTCTGTCTCTGATCGTCAATGGCTGATGAGGCCAAGAGATCTACGGGGACCGTGAAATGGTTCAGCGGGCAAAAGGGTTTCGGGTTTATAGCTCCGGATGATGGTGGCGAAGACCTATTTGTTCACCAGACCTCGATCCAATCCGACGGGTTTCGGACCCTATCCGAAGGCGAACCCGTCGAGTTCGTTATCGATCTTGGCGAAGATGGACGCACCAAAGCCGCCGACGTGATTAGTCTCGCCGGATCTGGATTTCCGGCTGGTGGTCGCGGCAGTCGTGGCGGCGTCGGCGGGAGAGGCAGAGACGATAGTTATGGCCGGTACGGTGGCGGTTATGGAAGTCATTTTGGAGGCGGCGGCGGCGGAGGTTACAGCAGAGGTGGGAGGGGTGGCCGAAGAGGAGGGAGGATCGGCGGCGGCGGCGGTAGTAGCGTTGAGTGTTATAATTGTGGCCGAATTGGTCATTTGGCGAGGGACTGTTATCAGGGTAGTGGTGGAGGCGGCAATCGGAGATATGGCATCGGCGGCGGAGGTGGGTATACTGGTGGCGGCGGCGGCGGCGGCGGCGGATGTTATAATTGCGGGGAGGAAGGGCATTTTGCGAGGGATTGCCCTAATGATCCGAAATGATAATGTGGGTTTCTTCTTTAATGGTCAATTTCTATTTGTGGATTGTTGCATTGTTTTTGGGGATGAAAGATGTGCAGAGAAGATGACAGAAGGGGGTTTTGTCACCTTATTGGGTTTATTTCTTCCCTACTTTGGGTAAATTTGCTTCACAGGGTTTGATAATGTGGGTAATTGTTTGCATAAGATACTCTTTTCTTTTTTTCTTTCTGTAATTATTGTTGTGTATCCATTGATACCTTTACATGTTATTCAATATGAAATAGTGAATTTATTGATCATGTTTTTGCCGTGATTTACAATTACTTCTACTTGTTTTGCTAGTTCTTTATATCCTTGTATTTTTTTATTTTTTTTTTCTGTCAGTTTTTTCCTTCATTGTTGTGATCAATATTGAACAGCCATGGTTGGTTCTTATGCACTGCAACTTTTGAATATGTGAAGTTGGATTGAAAGCCGAAAAGATTTTTTTGTACCCTGGCATTTCTGTGGAGATAAATGTGATGGTCCTATCTTTGTAAAGAAAGTGAGCTGTTTTGGACTTCTCAATCTTCTACTAGTAGTATGTGGATAGAGTATTTTGTCCTTTGCAATCTTTATCTTGAAAAAAATGAAATATTATTGTGGATGTCCTTTTTGGCATATTTATATAGTATATCCTCAATTGAATATTTTTTGTGGCATACTAACTGAAAACTCTTTCTAGAATTTCTTTGTCTGTAAGTATCGATTGAGGGAAGCTGCATGTTTTTTTATATGTAAATTAGTTACTTCTTTAGTAAAGGACATGAACCAAGTCATTCATGTCTGGTGGGGCTTGAGTCCTCATCTCATTTACCTTATCCTTCTTTTGTAGCCTGTGAGAGATGGGTTAAGATTGCAGTCTTCCCTCTCTGATAGTCTGTGCTCTTATCTTATGGGTCCTTTTCATGTTTCATATTCATCTCTTTCCTCCACTCCATGGTTCAAAGTCTCGATCGCGGACGTCATCGCGTCTTGGTTGCGGACGTCTCGGTCACGTACATCTCGTCGCGTCTCGGCCGCGATACAACTTTAGGCATGAATGAATGTTTAAAAAAATTCAAAAAAATCATTAAAAAATCAGAAAAAGAAAACAAACACATTGAACTCATCAAATAAGTAAAAATAAATAACTTAGGGGGTAGAATATCATAAGAAACATTAAAATAGGCGCTTGTGCGATACAGTATCATGGAATAATGTATTAAATTTTAACTTTTTAAAAAGAATATAATTGTTAAAAAAAGTTAAACCATTATTTTTTATACAAATAAAGTATTAGGTTGTTTTTCTGAATATCATAAAAGAACTACTCCTTAAAAATTTATAAAAAGGGACTAGCTTATAAATTAAATATGCTAAAATAACTGGTATCTCGGCCGAGACGAGACGTGAGGACCGAGATGAAACGAGACGACCGAGATGTCGACCGAGATAAGACAAAATGACGGATATCTTGGTTGAAATGAAAATATGAGATTTCTCTTCATATATTCGACTCGGGAGAACTTCTCGGTCCCTACCCATACCTAGATGACTCGGTCCAGTTATCTCGGTCTCGGCCCAGACTTTGAACCATGCTCCACTCTCGCTGTCTTTGATGTCCTTTTTTTAATAAAAAATTTCACTATCAATTATCAATAAGGAAAATAATAATAACTACGATTAACATTTGAAAGCTGTTAACACAATGAAAGGACTTAAGAAACTGTTGGCTTATATGTGCCATGTGTGACAATGAATGGGAAGGTTTGTTTCTACAGGGCCTCCCATCTAGTAGAACAAGTATATATGCAAATATGGCAATTATTATTACGGTGAAAATATCAAATGAATGATGATGGTTAAGTTGAATTTTGCGTTTAGCTTCTGAAATATTATTCATTTCAATTATGGCTTATTGAGGAGCTGCTAGTTTTGGAAGACCTAACTTTGTTGACTTTCGTAGCTGTCAAAGCCACACATGCCTTAAACATGAGGAAATGAAGCAAGGTGAATCTGACTGCTGTCATCTTTTGATTGTGTAAGCATGAGCTCTCTGAATCATGAAACTAGACTAAATATGCTCCTTGATGCTTTGGAATTGACTGCAGAGGCTTTATTTTGTTTGGACCTAGCAGTTCTATAAATCAATGATGTGCTATTATGTTTAGTCTCAAAGGTATGCATGCTGGCTGTAATCATTTGCATCACTTTATCTTTATTATCTTTCTGATTGGAAATATGCAATGCCACCCAAGTTCTATTGTTTCGTGGCTTGCTAAATTGACAGTTATTATTTCTATCAGTTACCTTATGTTATTTGTTTAGGATTGTGTTAACTGGAAAATGACCCCTTTATCCTATCCATCTCACAATTCAATCCACAAAGTGATTAATTTCTTGAAATTTCCATCTCCAAATATATGAGAATTAAGAAACTTTTGAACACTTAGAAGACTCTGTCCACTCAATCAAGCTCTGAGGCTTTGTCATGCGTAACTCACAAGTGACTTCTTTCTCATCATGTATTTTCCTTACTGTGTTTGGGTAAATCTGTAATGAAGGTTGCCAAAATGTTAAGATTCATGAGCTTTCCCTCTCAGTTGTCAAATTGGAGCATTTTTTAAGAGACCCACTTGTAATTTTTTTGTTTTTATTTTTTCTGTCTTTTCAGCACTAAACCTTTTAGTATCTAGTTCTGCAATCAAACCCCAAGGTTTGAAGGCATTTTTGGTTTTGCTCATTTATTTTGTTTTCTGCCACTGATCGGCTAACACTGATTTCTGTTTTATTTAAAGTCTTTGAAGCTTCAGGAGAAAATTGAGATCTGTCCTGTGATACTTTAAAAGCTTCTTTAAAAGTTGGTGCCACTATCATTTATTTTTATTTTAGGTGAAAAGTTTGTTATTTTTAGCATTCGGATGAAGGTTTATAGCTTGTCTTGTTTTGACCCATAGCTGAGGGTTTGACAATGACAGTGAGTCTCGTAGGTGAAGAATAACAGCTGAGTTTCACCTCCATAGTAACCATGGCCAAATTAATGGTGAATGATGAACTTTTAAATTGTGTATGGATATGACTAGAAAATGTATGAAGCTTGATAAAATAGGGGAAAGCTAAATACAAACTTAGATCAGTTAAAGTCTTAAAGATACACACTGACAACTGACAATTTTTGCCTTTTGGAGGTGGCAATCATAGTAGTCTAATTTCTTAGTGCTTTCTTTTTTTTTTTTTTTTTTTTTTTTGGGGGGGTGGGTGTTTATAAGGGTATCCTATGATCAAAATGTACTGAGGTATATGTTTCAGTTTTGTTTTCTTTGAGCTTGGCTTATTTCATCAGGTTAAGACCAAGGGAATCAAATTTTAAGTTTCTAATTAAGTTTATTTCCTTCTATTCTTCTTATTTTATGAATTTTTCCCAAACTATTTTGTCATGTAACCTGAAAAGCCAACTTGTAGTTAAAGATCAGTGTTGTTAATTTGATGCCTAGATACTTCTGGTGACTCTGGTTCAATAGCACAGTAGTACCACACTGCCATATTTTATGCAGTGTCCTGATGTTAAATCCCAAGAGTCACATGAGTTGGGTTTTTGTCATGTGACTTGGAAAAGCCAATTCGTAGTTAAAGATCAGTGTAGTTAATTTCATGCCTAGACACTTTTGGTGACTCTGGTTCAATAACAGAGTAGTGCCATGCTGACATATTTTGTGTGGTGTTCTGATGTTGACTCCCAAATGCCGCATGAGTTGGTTTTTTTCATTTCTTTTTTTATTTTATTGGGTTGGTGGTTTGGGGTGAGGGTAATGGGTTGTGTTAGCATAGGCACTTGGGTTACAAAAAGCTCATGTTCCTTAGAGACTCAAAGTTGAAGAGGGTGTTGGAAGTATCCTAATAATAGACACATAGATAGGCACAGACACCCACTGGCACTCAACTATTGACTATTTAGAACCTATGCAGGCAAGCAGTTATTATTTGTTTCTCTCTGACTGCAGTATTGTAATTCTTGAGTTCAACTGAATCCTATTTCTCATTCTTTTCCCATATTATAAATCATTATGTGAATGGCAGAAACTGAGAAAGTTGGAAACTTGTCTCAAGCCAGCCACTGCAAGTCCTACAAACTTCTGATTCCGTACAGGATCTACTTCTAGCCAATCATCGACCTTTCTAGAAACACACAGTGACATATCCCAGTTATAAATACCCATTGTTTCTTGTGTAGTCTTTTCCACCTTTATTTTTATTTATTAGGTTTTTTTTGGGTGGACCCTGCTTTCACCGGCTCAACATTGGATGATAGCCTTTTTTATTTTTGGGTTATTTGCTGGGCATGCGTGGCTTTTTACATCTTTGGATGGTGTGTTTTAGAAGGCATTTTTGTTTGTCACAAAACACAATTATGTTTTGATATGGCACTGCAGTCAGTTATGTAGCATTACTGATGAGAAACAAATTGGCCTTTGAGGATGGCGAATTGTCACTGCATGATGTCCTTCATTTTTATTTGTACATAGTTTCAGAATCATGTGTAGTACAGTCATGCATTTTGCAAAATCCGGACTCTGCCATATGGCTGCACCAGCCAGGGAGGGGGGTGTGACCTCCTCATCTTTTGTATATTTTTTTCTATACGTATTTAGTACAAATATAAAAGTGACCCTCTTCAAAATTTTATTTTAACCCCTTTAATTTTTGTTTTATAAGTATTTCACCAGTGGATTTGTAATTTTATTTTGACTGGTGATGTCCCATTTTGACCGCTTTAAAATTTTGTTTTATAATATTTTTTACGGTCCGGTTCTTTTATATTTTAGATAAAACTAGCAACTTCTTAATGACCCATTTGCTTGTGTGACCCCACCAGTTTAATAGATTGATTGAGAAATATTCCCACTCAACAAATTGTAAATTTTCATTTTCTAGGTATGTGGAAAACTAAATATAGTCGTAAAACCATTGGCCATTCAATTTGAGGACTGAAATTGAACTTTTGGCCTTAACTAGTGTTCATATAGAAAAGCTTTACCTTTGTATCAATCTATAATTTAAGATGCAATTTATAGAAAGTTGTAGTTAATTGATTTCAATTTATAGAATTAGGATTAAAGTTCAAGTACACACAATAGAACTAAATTTATGTAGTTTTGCAAGCTGCTAATGTTCAAGGAGGAGAGTAATATTGAATATACTATCAACATAAGGATTAGAGTTAAAGAACTCTCGACTTCTCAACTCTCTTAACTAAACTCCATAGAACATGTATCAACTCTAAATCTATCTGAAAGTGTGTGTGTGTGTGTGTGTGTGTGTGTGTATATATAGTCGTGATCTAGTTAGCATATGCTTACATAAGTTATGTAAGCATGAAGCTTATAGATAATTGTGGGATACATATTTTGAAAAACTTACTGTTGGATTAAATACTATATATGGATGTTATGCATGCCAAAAATCAAGTTAATCTAATATCAGAATTTCAAAATATAGTTATGAAAAACTGTGACCGTGAAAACTGTCACAGTTTTTCTTAGTGACATTTCCGAGAAACCGACTGTTGGATCAATTTGATTTTTGGCAGACATGACATGCATAAGTATAGTATCTAATCCAATAGTCCGTTTTTCAAAATATGTATCCCACAATTATTTATGGGCTTTATACTTACATAAGCTTATATAATCATATGCTAACTTGATCATTTCTATATATATATCTAAAAAGTTTTGCCTCGGGGGCACTACCCTCGAACTCCCTGATCAAAAGAGTGCCTCCTCTCAAACAAATTCCTGACTTTGCCCCTGGCTGCATTTCATCATGATATTTTGCAATTGTCACTAAGATGATCAAAATCGTATTTTTTTGCTGGTTTTGGAGCAGAAGAAAGGATGATGACTGGAAGTGGAATGAAGATAGTGAAGGATATTTGGCACCATGCCCGGAGAACCAGAATTCATTAATGGTTACAATCTTCATTAGAATAAAAATGCTGTGAATAATTACTATAGAGTTATCATTGTGCTGATTTGGAAATAACTAGGTTGTCTGAACTCTGCTTGGTGAATAAGGTTACATTCAAAAGTCCATTTGCTCAGACTGATTTGTGCAAACGGGCTATTTAAATTAAACTTGCTGTCTCATAAATTTTGGCACATGTCAAAGCACATTTCAAGGAATGATGCTGATAAAATAGAACATGGAAAATGAGTTGTTTTGGTTTATGATTGGGTTGGCTACATTCTATCTGCATTGTTTGGGTAATTTACCCAGACCTCTTCAAAACCCAGGCTTTGCTGGTTTGTAGGTTTGGATGGCCGTTAAAAGTGTTTGGTTTGATCTAAAGACATCAAAGTTACATAGAAGGGTGCCATTTTTTCAAGGGTTTGAGCTCATTGCTATTTGGTCGATATACATTGAAGGATGGATTTGAATAGATAAAGAGCATACACCGTATTAGCTCCAGGCCATAGCCATCTTTCCTCACTTGACAACTTTTTACTATTAGTTAATGATAATCAAATCTCTAGTTGACCTTCTTCAGCATTGTAGGTGGAAGCTTTAATGTGTTTTAGAGTCATGAGTTGAGCTGCCAATTCTTCTTTCAGACATGTCATCATCCTCACAGATTCTGAACTCCTAGTTAGATCTCTTGCAGGCTTTTCTCCATGGAACTCTGATGGTTATGCTATTTTGTTTGATATTTCGTATTTAGGTAAGTCTTTTTGTTTTGTAAAGTTTGTAAAACTAACAGGTCAGTGGTGCTGGATGCTCACGAGCTTGCTAGACCAGGAAGAGGTAAGAATTGTAATATGTTCTAGGCTTCATCTAGCCTTTTTTAATCAATGATGTTTTTATCTCTTCCCAAAAAAGGAAAAATAAATAAATCATAATCTATTTTCAGCTACATTACATTGAATCTACTTTGAATCCCATGATGTGTGCATGCATTGTTTGCAATTTCACTGTGAATTTGGCCCTTTTGAATTGCACAAATCTGATCTCAGAGTATCGAGGTTATAGTATGTGTGCTCTTCTCTTTTTTCTTTCTCTTTTTTTTTTTTTTGGGGGGGGGGGAGAGATGATGGATCTTATATACTTCATATTGTCTTTGTTTGTTTCAGCTGTACTGTGTCACTGCAGTAGCAGTAAAAAGCTGCTTTATTTCATTGAAACCTAAATCCTATGTTTTGAACTTGGAAAAGTCGGAGGAAAACAAAAGAGAGGAAAAATGGGCACAAAAATGCTTCAGAAAGAAATTTAGTTTTATTCAAATTTCAGTATTTTCCTTTCCTTTCACTTGTTCTTTTTGTGATCCAAGTAGAACCCAACTAATATTGTTGCATTGGATTTAGTGATTTACAGGCATAGACAGACTTTCGGTGCACCTATGAAATACACTGTCGACCCATCCTTTTTCTGTGATGAAACAGCAACAACTGGTTAGCTATCTTCTTAATATCATCGATCCTTCCTTTTGATTAAGCTATCAATGTTCAGCTCAGCAGAATGTGGCCTGTGTGATTTGTGACTCCAGTGGAGGAGCCATAAATCTGGGCTGAAACCTACTCTCTCTATGCACTTTGAAGATCCTGACATGAACTGGGCCTTCATTTCCAGGCCCAATATCACCCTATGATTATTCCGTACACACAGAATGTGGTAACCACTCAATTGTGAGGCAGAATTGTGTTTAGTTTTGATATATGCATGCATAATTGTATCTTAAAAACTAGATCAGGTTAAAAGTTCATTCTCTTATGAGCAATGGGATACAACGCTTCACTACGAAGAAGGAAAAAATGCTGAACCCAATGGTCAATTTTGGAAATTGATAGCATTTATTTTTTTATTTTTTTTGTAGCCTTACTTTTATAATGATGTATAATATTTTCCTTCTCCTTTTGTTACCGGGGTTGGCTTGAGAATTTTGAAAATTAGATCAGATGTTCTAAGTCCAGTCTCATCTTGCTATTTGGTTTTTAAATAAACTCGTTCACAGTTAGTTTGAAAAAAACTGTGTTTATGCTTTATTTTTTTGTACAAGTGAACAAATTTACAAGAAAATAGGACTTATCAGACAGTGGTGAAATAAAAACCGATTAGATTTATCTTTTAACTTCTTAAGTTTTCTTATATTCGAAGTAGTTTTCTAATTTCTAAATAAATCAGCATACAATTGATTTGAAGAGTACTAGCTTTACATCTTATTTTTTATGTAACATTGAATAGATTAATATAGAAAATGAATTTATCAAAATAAAATAAAAGTCATTTAAAAAATCGTGCAAATTTTGATAGGGACAAGTCTTGAAGAAGCAATTACACAATGGTCCAATACAATTCAATTCATTGGGCATTACATGTGGCATCATTAAATCTTGAGAAACTTCCATGGATCCTGTAGTTTGACCAACTCCCCCTGCACCATTGTTTGGTCACCATCTCTCTCTCTCTCTCTGCCCATATCCTTATGGGGCTCAATGCCACCAAGAAAGAAAGAAAAGAGGAAGAAGAAAGATGAGAATGGACCCAATTTCATGCAGCTTTTTTGAGTTGGAAAGCTGTCTAGTCAAGCTTCCTTTGGATATCATATCGGATATGTCATTTCATGCTTTGTGGTTTGTTATTGTTTGGCAAATCATTTAGAGAGAGAGAGAGAGAGAGAGAGATCCCCATGATTCACGCATAGATTTTGGAGGCTAATTTTATCTTTATGGTCTCCTTGATATAATCCCATGACAAATACAATTTAGTGGTAGAGCCCAAGGCCTTACGTTAAAACCTTTGAGAGGTAGTTGGACGGTGGCTTTATTTGTTGTTTTGGATCAGGCCACTAACCAAACACATCTTTAACTCTGCTTTTTGTGGGAAAGAGAAATGATAGTGAATATCAAAACTTATATTTTTGTTAATATCAATATGAATGAGATGCTAGGATAAGATGTATTTTATGTAAAGTTGTATCATGTGATCGACTTAGGGCTAGTGAAAAACTAACGGTTGGATTAGATACCCCTATTGTGAATGTTATGCCTGCCAAAAATCACGGTAATTCAATGGTTGGTATTTTATTGTGAAGAGATTGCAATATTTTAAAGAACAAAAAAATCATAGTTTTTCATTGTAATATATTTTTTTAAAAAACCGTCTGTTGGATCATTATGATTTTTAACAGACATGACATTCATAAAAGGGGTATCTAATCCAACGATCAGTTTTTCAAAATATGATATGCAACTACCCCTACGGAGATCACCTGACATAATTTTGCCTCAAATGCACCTTATATTAGCATCTCCATCAATATGAATGTGTTGATGCTTGCAAGGCACTCCCAGTATAATAGCATCCTCAATAAACTTGTTTTTGACTGTACTAAATGAATCATCATTTAGATCACATTTTTCAAATAAGGTAACGTAAAGATTATAATTTGTGAAAAGTACAAAAACAAAGACAGAATCACACTTCCACATGTGGTGTTTCAAAATACAACAATTCTATATCATCTGACACTTTAATCTGAAATTAAAAATTATTATGACGTGTTGTGTTTTAAGTGGTGTATGTAAAAAAGAAAAGCAGTTTGAGAGGAGAGATCTCACTACTCAAAGCATGACACATCATGGTGGGTTTTAATTTCAAGTTAAAGTATCGGGTGCTATAGAATTGTTGTTTAACATGTGTTCTAAATGATAGTTTATTTTTGTATATATATATATAAATTAGATAAATTTATATATATATATATATAAATATTTTTATTTTTATTTTTTTAAAATCTAAAAAATAGAAATCTACCCTTGCCCAACTCCTTAGAAATAGTAAATAGGCATCGTTTCATTTTTATGTGCTTAAATTTTTTAAAAATAAATTAATTAAGTGGGAATACATGCTACTAAGCCAACAAATTATCAATAAAGTTAAATTAAATCCGACTATATAGTAATAAACAATTTCGGTAAAGAAAAGGAAAAAAAAAATATAAATATTAATTTTGACGCATTGGACAATTCCTCTTTTGTTTTTTTGGTTTCTTTAGGGAAGTTCATCGGCCTTATGAGTTATATAACATATTATCAGGGGTAGCCCTCTTCCGTCTCTTTGAACCTGCAGCCCTGATGTAGGTAGGATTCGATTCCAAATATATGATAGAAACTTTTAATAATTAATGTACTATTAGGCTATTCAATATCTTGTGAGCATATATTGTACAATTCGAAATCCTAATTAAGGGGAAAAGACATGTAGTCATATAATATATTAATGATAATTTAAGGTGATATCATGAGAAGAGTCCAACCACATGATGACATATGTAAAATATCACATCCAATGACATTTAGTCATGCATGTACCACCCTCACCCCCCACCACCCATGTGTAGTTTATTCACACTGTTGATTTGTACCCCCTCTGATCAAGATTTGATTCCAGTTTCACAAGCTTACAACATGAATGGATACAAAAGATTATGGTGGTCTTGGATGAGTCCATTTGTGGGTGCAGGTGATGTTTACAACAAGATTAGTGATTATTAGGGTTATAACATAAATTAACTTAGTTGAGTCAAGTAGTAAACAAGGTTGTATGGAGATTAAGGTTGTAAACGAGTCGAGTGATAGATTGCTTAAATTTGATTGGATAAACTGACGAATTCAAAAATGAGATTTAAGTTTGACTTATTTATCTTATAAGCGAGTTCAAATAAACTTTTTATTGAAATAAGATTAAGCCAAAATTCGAGTCAATTAAGCAGTAAACAAAGATTAATGTTTGGTGATTGAGATTGTAAACGAGTCGAGTGATAGGTTATTCAAATTTGACTAAATAAATATAGAGTTTAAAAATAAGTTTTAAGCTTGATTTGTTTATTTTACAACTGGGTTCAAATTAAATAAACATTTTGTCAAGTTGATATTGAACTAAAATCAATCAATTTGATTATTTAATATATTAATGAAGTTATCAAGTCGAGTAATACTCTATTTGAACTTGATGCCATAAATTTTTGAATTAAAAAATAAAATTTTAGACTAACCCGTTTATCAATCTACAGAGCGGACTCGAAGGTATTTTTTATCGAACCGTTTTCAAATCAAATTTGAATATTTTGATTTGTTTAACAGCTCAAATAATGTTGATGGTAATTTGATCCTACTTAATACAAGGAATGGCATTGCCATGTGATTCATGGGAACAATTCTCAATCTTATTTCCCATTTTTCCTTCCCTTTGGTCCCCATTAATCTTGGAAATTCAATGGGTAGTCAAAAGCACTTTTGTTCCTCTTTGTAGGTGGGCAGATTCATTGGTCATGGCCAATGAGAAAAATAATTGAGACATTCAGTGACAGTGACCAGGCAGTCCTTATCTTGGAAAGTTCTAAGGAAAATGTGATGGCACCCACTTGGGAATTGATCATGTGTCATGACCCTACCTTCGATCTGCTGCTCCATGACTTGAAAATCTGTGGTCAAATCAAAACTAGTTCGATACTGTGTCACACCCAATTTTTTGTGTTACACACTCATTTGTTAAATTTCAAAGTTGCTTTTTTTCCCTTTCTCTTTATAGTGTTGTGTAGTACACTAAAATTTTAATCATTTCTTTCATGTAGTGTAGAAAATTACATCAATCGGTCATATTATTAACATGATAATTGGTACCATGTGACATGATATCTGAATATCATATATGTCTTTTTCAATATATTTACTATCTTTTATTTGGAGCTTGAAGATTTTTAATAAAATTTAGGGTTATGTATCATTTTTCTCTCAATTTGTAAATGATATGGTAACCAGCCAACATCATCACATTAGTGAAAGAACTGGCATAGATGATTAATGTAGAATGTTACATTAATTGTCATGCATATTGGTACAGTGACTAACATGGCAATTGATGCACTAAGACATAATAACCTGACATATATTCTACGTCATTTTGGTGTGGAGGAAAATGATTGAAGTGTTGGTCCGTTTCGTTTTTTTATTTTATTTATTATTGTTTTTTATATTGGAGAGACTCAAACCCTAGGCCTTCTACACCCTATCTCACTTGGATGTCATCTGAACTAAAGCTCATCCATGCACTTTTCCTTTTCTTTACAATCTCCTCTTTGGAGCTAATTGATTTTCTATGAGTTCTTAGGGTTAGGTCTAGAAAGGGATCGAGTACCACTTTTGAGTTGCTAAAGAGCTAGTTGATTTTCAATGAGTGTTTTAGGGTTAGGTCTATAAAGGGGATGCTGCTTTTCAGTTGCTGAGGCTTTAAGATATGTAGTGGGTATCTAGATAAAGTGCCTCTCACTTTCATCATCCTGTGACCATTTTTCTTTTCAGTGCCAAAGTCACTTTAGCCAAACAAGGTAGGAAGTCATAATAAGGCAACCAAGCCCATGGCCCCTACCTTTTTACTCTATATGGGGCCCACTAAATGATTGACCAGATTTCTTGGTTGGTGGCCTACTTCTAGGGTTGCGGCCCAAAAGCCCATGAAGTTTACCCTACCATTCAGAAAACTAGCCTTGGAGATTCATGAATGATGATCAGATGACCTCCAAAAGAGTTCATAGAACTGTCTCAATCAATTTTAGATGACCTACCACATTGTGTAAATTATACAGGATCCTCCAAATTATAGATCATTTTTTTTATAAAATCCACCGAGTTTAAAATCGAATAAATAATCCCTGAATTATAAATTGAGTTCTTATAATTCCCCTAAATTTTAAAACCGAACGAATAAAATCCCTAAACTATGAAATTGTAACATTCTGTCCCTTCCATTTGTTCGACATTAACAAATTTGGGAAAAAATAATACTTTACTCTCTCCATTTATTTTTCACAAAAAATTTTAGTGGCAAACGAAGGAAAGGGGCAAATTTTTTATAATTTCATATTTCAAGGGGCTTTTGGTTCAATTTTGAAGTTTAAGAGTGGAATTTGTGCATCAAACATTCATGCAAAGATTGTTTATTCAGATTTGGAAAAATTATTCAGAAGTCCCTAAGTTTAGCACTTTATATTATGAAATCCAATTTTATACCATGAGGTTCTTTATATTTTCAAATTCTTTTGTCTATTTGTTATGTTAAAAAGATTCTTGGACTTAGTGGTATAAAATGTTCATGTGAGGGACTTATGGATATGTATCCCTTTAAAGTTTAGGGAGATTTTGTATAATTTACCCCGAATTGTAATTAGTGATTATAGGTGCCAAGAATAAGCGTCCATCGTAGAAATTATGATGGGTTTGGACCTAAAAACTTTTCTGAAATATCTGTGTGTGTGTGTGTGTGTGTGTGTGTGTGAGAGAGAGAGAGAGAGAGAGAGAGAGAGAGAGAGAGGATAGCTAGCACCAATAATTCATGTTCTAGTTAGCTACTTGAGCCAATCACTAAATGGTTGGATTGGCAAACCGATTTTGGTAATTGTGTTTGTCGTTTTAGAGTCATGTCCAAAGGGAGCACATCAAATTAGGCAAACTTCCAATTAAGTCAAGTGACCAAAACCTAAATAAGCACTTCAATAGCCCCATAATTGATTGAGCACATCAAATTAGACCCTTAAATCACTGGGTTCTTAAGATAACATCAAGCTCTACTGTCGTAATTCGATCACAGCTGCCCATCATGTGTCAGCACTCTTTGTTGCTAGTTGTAGTCTTTTTCCCCTTGCAACAATTCCACATAAATAGCTCCTACCACATGCATCAAGGCTCCTTTAGGTCACTCAAAATACAGGATACTTGTGGGGTTGAATCTAAGTATATCAAAGTGATAAGAACCTAACCAATACATGTGCTGTTGGCCTATTATACAATTTGGGTTCACATCACTTTCGGCTTCGTATTCTTGGACTGTTCAAACTCGCCAAATTGTGGTTTGATATCTTGTCGCGGTTGGCATCTCTTCCTCTCTTACAAGGAGAAGGTCCTCGATTCAATTCTTGTTGTGTACATGATACTTGAGTTACGGATTCTATCTTATGAGATAAGGAGAAGCTGAGTAGGGTAAATTGGTGTTTTTTCTTAATTTTTTTAAGGCAAATAATAGAAATCTATCCTTATCCCAAGCTTCCCTTAATTAATACCGACAAATGGAGTATTCATGCGTTTTTATATGCTCAAATCCAAGATCTTTTTATGAAAATAGGGACACATGCAATTAGACTAACATATCATCAGTAGCTAAATTGATGTTCTTACGTTCGATTAAAAAAAGAAAAAGAAAAAGAAAGATAAGGACAGAATGAGGTACGTGAATCTAAGACCTCTCCCCTGAAAATGAAAATACATGTTACTAGGTCAATAACCATCGAGGATAAATTGTTCTTATGATACGCAAAAAAAGTGGAGGGGGTGGTGAACAAATTAATCAATAATATATAATCCACAAAATAATGAAAAAGATTGAATATTCTAGGAGAGTGAACAATATCAATAAAATCCCACAAACAAAGGGAATTACATTTCTTAAGAAGATTGATCAACACACAAGTTACCCAAAAAAAAAGATATTACAAAACCCAATCTCTTTACACACTTACATATGTATCTTAATTTTCTCAACTTTCTTCTTCTTAAAAGTAAGAAATTTCTCTCTACTCAAGCCTTGTGAGGGGGACACTGATAGCACTTGGTGAAAAGACCGAATGTATTAATTTGGTGTATGAAGTTAAGGATGCTTGCCCACCCACCAAACCCAAACCCTACAACAAATACCCATCCCACCACAAAGATGTTCATGGAGTATAAGCCAGCCCAACCTCCAAAGAATGATGGTGGTCTCTCTACTGCATTCTGTCAAGAACAAAAAAAAAAAGCATTAATGTATTAACATCAATATTTATTCGGCATTTTAAAAAAATGGTATCATTTTTCCCAAGTTATAAGACAAAATTTAAGCATAATATGAAGCCTAAAGTTAATTTTTAAGAACAATTAATGATGAAAATTTAATTAAGATAGATTTAATTTTAACCTCTCGAGCGGATGCAGGAGCAAAAGTGATCATGTGGGCTAAGGCAGGAATTATGTAAACAGTGAAGCTAACAAGGAGAGATCCAACAGTGGAGTTGATGGGGCCAAAAAATGGGAAGATGATAGCAAGGAACCATATGGGAATTACAACTGGGAGTCTAGTTAGAGCCCTCTTAAACATGCTCTTGGAGTCATGAACTCCAATGAACTTCTCCCACACAAAGTACAAAGGAGTGCAGGCAAATCCAAATGTAATGAACTGCAAAAAAACCATCGAAAAAAAATTCATCAAAATAATACCAATTTTCGCTAATTCTTAAATTAAGTAAGGAATTTGAATTCAATCAGTTAAGAAATTTATACATGGCTAGTGGGATTATAATTCAAAAGGTAATTAATTAATTAATTAATTAACCTGATGAATAAGCATAAGGATGACAGCAGTGTCTCTATATCCAGTCCTTGGAAGCAAAGATAAAGCATTGGAATGAGTAAGAAGCATGTCCCCAAAAGCCCAATAAACAGCAGAAGCTGATGGTAGTGTTAAAGTTAGCACATAAAGTGTTGCAATCAAGTAGATTAGCTTGAACTTCTGTGGCTTCCACATTGCATGCATTATCTCCCTGTGACATTAATATATCCCACTTCTCAAAATTCACATAATTGCACATTAATTAATACATATGCATGCACACAAAAAGTTTCTCAGGAAAAAAAATTCTCTTTCCAGGAAAATGGGTTATGTGAATATGCATGCAAGAGTGTATATATATATGTATTTGTATATGTTATTAATTTGACTGTTATTGAATAATACTCACACTGTGACAGCATGTCCACCGAAGGTG
>JAESVK010000823.1:113520-127218 GCA_017140935.1 Hamamelis virginiana
TAATACATATATATATATATATATATATATATATATATATATATATAACCCTAGACTTTATGCAACAAACTGCTCTAAAGTAAAACTTTTGGCAAAAAAAATCCTATTTTTTATTATATAATTTCTATTTATATGAGTATAATACATGAATTAGTATTACAACAATTAGAAGAGTGTAGAACTAGAAATTAAAATTATAGCAATTCAAGTGAATTAAAAAGACCAATATTCAAAACTCCAACTCAACAAGCAATGATAACATTTTAAAGAACAAAAAGTCACAGTTTTTCAAATTTATATTTTTCAAAAACCAACTGTTGGATCACTGTGATTTTTGGCAGATATGACATACATGATAGGAGTATCTAATCCAATGGTCAATTTTTCAAAATTTTCATTGCAAATGGTTCTTCAAGAGGGCATCCAAGATCAGGTGCACCTGATATTAGAAGTTATATATATATATATATACACACACACACACACACATACATACAGAAGTGTTCTAGTCAGCAAAGAATACAAGCCCTTGGATTCTCATTCACTTAATGGATGATTCATCTCAAGATTCCAATCCAAGGGTTTGTGTTATTTGCTTACTTTAGCTTAAAGTCAGCAAATGCTCACTAGAACATTTTTCTATATATATATATATATATATGCCTCTGTTATCGGCCCTCCACCTTTTATGATTTACACGTGAAATTATACAAATGCCCATCCTTATTCAACTTTTAACTCTTCTTTACTTTTAATTCCAAAACTGCCATTCTATGACCACCAAAAAGCCTTTGTCATCTCTAGCGAGCCAAATGACCCAAATCTACAAATATGTTACATGATACTTCACAATTTGGCCAATTAATCACATTACAAAGTTATTAAAATATATATATATATATATATATATATATATATATATATATATATATATAAAGCAAAAATAAGAATTTCATTAGAAATAAAAGCTAAGATACAAGATAAGCTAATCATAGTGCACATCAAAATAGCCTTGAGAAAAAAAAGAAGAGAACCTGCTTACAATTCACCCAGCTACAAAATAATATTTCAAGGTACAACATTTTGTTTTATCCAAAATTTGATGCCAAAACATGCATAAGAAAAAACCCATTCAAATAGTAATATGTAAAAAAGAACTTACAAAAGCAATCTAGCTAAATCCCCAAAAATGCATTCATTGAATCAGCCGGTGCGTTTAAGTCTTTGGGATAAACCATGCTTGCATTATCAGCTTCATTAGGAAAGGCCAAAGGAGGACTTGACATGTTAGCTTCAACCTTATGTTGACAAGTTCGACTATTGTGGCCAGCACCTTTGCAAATACTGCATTTTCGTGACTTTTCCGCTATCTCAAATGTGGAAGGATCATGCCTTGTAGAACTAGTTTCCTTTCTCTTCTATTACCCAAATGGATGACCCTTGTGAGGTTGAACATTAGGCTCAAGAATTAAAGTGAAGCATTAACAAATTGAGATAGTTGTTTGTGAGTATTTTCTTTTTGAACAAGAGGCATTTGTTGGTACTTATCTTTGAACTTTGTGAGAAGACCATTGAGTTGATCTTCTTCATTATCCAAGAGCTTGCACCATCTTTAGTAAATGATCTAATATCAATTTTCCATTGTTCATGTATTTCATTGAGCCCTAATGCTTCAACAGTCAACTCTCTTATCATATGTGCACAAGGGAGTCCCATTGATTTAGAAAAATGGCCCTTGCATTGAGATGAAAGGTCTTCTCTTTTTGCAAATTCATATTGCTTATATAATTCATCTAGTGCATATATAGATACATGAGTAACAAGCTCTTTAAAGAAAGGAATACAAAACTTAATTGGGACACGAATCTTTTCACTTGAAAGTTGAGTTTTGGTTTCTTGATATTGATTTTCAATTGCAAGACAATTTTTTTCTTTTACCTTATGAAGATTACCGGTTGAAACTTGAAGATACTTCTTTAACATTGAATGTGCACCTTCAGCTCTTAAAGTAACACGATTCCCAAAGTGTGTAACCTGCTTAGTCCATGCACTTACAATTTTTTATTTTTTTTTTGAAGGGAAGCCAAGTACCTCTAATGTAATTTAGGACATATGCATTCTCTTTGTACTCATCTTTAAAACGATGCCAAGCTTCATTAAATGATGATTTATCAGGAGATTTGATTAAACTAGTCCATGTAGCTATGAAAGCAACCCAATCAACTTCTTCTTTAAAATGAGGCTTACAATTTGAGAGAACATTTTTCTCAATGTGCCACATACATAAAAGGTTCGAAGTCTTTGGGAAAACAATTGATATAGCCTTCATTAAAGCTAATTCCCTATCTGATATAATCACCAAAAGATGTTTATCAACACCCAAAAATTTACTAAACATTATGAGTGCCCACACATAATCCTTTTCTTCCTCTTTTTGTATAAAGACAAATGAAGAATAAAAGGACTTGTTGAAACTTGATACTTCTACAATATCTAGCAATGGCATCTTATATCTGTTTGTCTTATATGTGCAATCCATCACAAAAATATTTGAATAATTTCTAGTCCATGCAATTGAAGTGGGATGGACGAAAATCAAATATGTCAAATGACCTTCTTGATCATAGTCAATGTTATAAATGAAACCTCCTTTACCAAATTCCTCTAACAAGGCTTGAATATCCGTACACCCTCTCAAACTCTCCCTCAAAAGTTTAGCCTTTGCATTATAAATAGTTCGGGAAATTGCTGGAAGATTTGGATTGCATTGTTGAAGTGAAAAAAGGATTTGGCGTGGCGGTATACCAGCCATAGTCATTTCTTTGATGCGTGAGATTTCTTCTTTTGAAAATCGACGACAAGAGGGATGCCCAGACATGTCTGTCGAAGGTTCATGGTTATGCAACAAACTTTTTATCTCCACTTTCCAAAATCCATCTACTTTTTTTGCCCCAAATTTCAAACGGACAATCTATGAGATGAGATGTTGATTTTCTTTTTCCTTGCTCTATTGAGGCATTAGTGCCTCGATACTTGGTCCCTCTATCACAACCAATGATAACATATCTATTTGTTTTGGATTTTCTAATAACCGTTGCATACCCATGATTGAATGCAATCCTACGAACACTACCAAGGAGGTCTTCTTGACTTTGAAAATTTTCTGGGGAAAGCAAGTCCATAGGCTCATCAATCTTAGATTGACTCTCTGTAACACAAAGAAATGAAAAAATAATTATAGAATAGGCAAATATTGGAGAAATTATATATATATTGCTCACAGATTCAAGAAACAAAACTCAGACATGCATGTGTTTAATATGTGTTCTTGCAACTTTCCATTGCATGTTAAAAACAATAACTTTCTAGCATTCATTTATTATTTACTAGCAACAATAATAAGAACTATTACTTAAAATTAATCACCATTTTTAAAAAAAAACTTACATTGAGTAGTAGATTCAACATGAGTTCCAGAATTATTAAAGTTTGGCAGTTGTTCTATGCCACCTAGGCATACAAGGTCCAAAACGTTTGTTAGGTTTAGATTTGAGTGTTGGCTTGTTTCGTTTCAAAACTTGGTTTGGGTTGTACATTTTTAGATGTGTACTAATGATCACAAGCGAAGCCGTGCTCAAAGTTCCTAAGTCACCATGGATTAGGATGGTAAGTGACTTAGTGACCTAAAGATCATGTTTAGGTGGATAGATGACCATGGCTTGTTCAAATTGTCTAAAGTGGGCTTTTCAAAATACTTGGATCGATCCAAGGCTGTTATGGATCGATCCAATTTCAATTCCTTGGATCGATCCAATTTCAATTGTTTTTCAACTACAGAAGCTATGTAGAAGTTATGCCACTTTGGATCAATCCAAGAGTGTTCTGGATCGATCCAATTTCAATTAAATTTCTACTACAGAAGCTTGGTACATGTTCATGCCACTTTGGATCGATCCAAGCTATGCCTGGATCGATCCAAGTTCGTAAAAAACTGAATCTTTTCTATTTTTTACCCTAATTTCTGATTGGTCATTTGCCCACTATATATATATTAGGTCATCTGATATTGATTCTCACCTCAGCCGCCAGAAAAAATTACCAAATTAAGACCTAATCAGTTTTCTCTCTTGTGAACATTTATTGTTCTTCTTTTATGATAAGAATCAGTTTGAATCTCCATTCATATCCTATGGATTCAACTTGATTGCTTTGAGCTAAGATTAGAAACCTTGGAATACACATTTCAACATCTATGGTGTGAAATTTCTATGGAGATATGACATTTCTCATGGCTCTTGGATGAAGCCATCAAGAGTGAACCCAATCGAATTGGTTGCCCAGCAAGCTTTGAAGATGAAGGACTCATTGGGATGAGTTGATGAGATCTTAGTACACTAGGCCAGGGTTTGGTGAGATCGAGTGTATGGTATAATCTCTGTACTCCATTTTTAGTAGTGGATTGCTGTTGTTCTCCCGTGGTTTTTTCCCAAAAGGGTTTCCACGTATATCTTGTATTGATTTACTGTTTTGAGATATCATTGCTAACTATCAAGAAGGATTGAATGATTTCTGTGTTCATGGATCCCTCTTAATAGTTAAAATGTCTTCAATATATTTTGATCACAAGGTGTTTGTTTTTATTCTCAAAAGTATGAAATCAATTTGATAATGGTGTGTAATTTTAATATACTTGTGATTACTTGTTGAGAATTTTGTGATGTTCTGTCGATCTATAGGGGATTAGGTTTTTCAACTTTCTTCAACTCAGAATCCATGGTAAGCTCCTCTTCCATTGTTAATCATTCAAAATTTCTGCAACAGAACAAATAGATCAACCACAAGAAGTGTAGGGAAAAAAAATGTCTGTCCTTTAGAGAGAGAGTCATAAAACATTATATGAAACTAACCTAGATGTTGGATGTAGTTGCTGCGATGAGCAATATCCTAAAACAGCAGTGAGAGAGAGAGTGAGGAAGGAAGGGTTTCTATAAAACCCTAACCTGAGACAACCGTGAGAGAGAGAGGGAGGAAAAGAGGGTTGCGTGAACCGAAAAGCCCCCAAAAAAGATGTATGCTGGGTTTTGGCTCAAAGGGTAAATTGGGCATTTACAGATAATTGGGGGTTGTTTGTGTCATTTGGGAAACTTAAGAAAAAGGTGAAGCGCCGAATGCGTTCCATGGAGCGCCGATTTCAGGCGCCTATATATATATATAGAGTCCTGATCTTGTCAGCTATACCTCATTTTAATTAAAATCAGCTAAGAATACAAGTCCTTGGATTCTCATTCACTTAATGCATGATTCATCTTAAGATTCTAATCCAATGGCTCAAGGATCTTAGTTGATTTTAGTTAAAATGAGGTATCCCTCGTAAGAACATTATATATATATGGGCTGGTTCACATGACACATTAATTTGACTCTCATATCAATTCCTAATATCCTCCATTCCTTTCACTTTAATCTAAGGACCATAAATGCATTGATTTTAAAAACAAAAGTTTGACTTTTGCATTTTCTCCCCCTTGCCGATGTGGTCTCCTTCCTCACTTTTCATTTTCTTTCTCCTGCCCACACTTTCTCCATGCGCAACCCATCCCTATGTGTTTGATTCAGTTCTTCCATTAATACTGAGATATATACAAAGATGGGTTCTTCTTCTTTGATTGCCCTGTTTTTGTTCATCTGGGTCATTTTTATTGTAGTAATTCATGGCAGTGACGATGATAGCTACGAAAAACACATTCTAAGCTTAGCCCACAAAGATAAGGATTGGTTAATATTTGTAAGAAGGAAAATCCATGAATACCCAGAACTCTGATTCCAAGAACACAATACCAATGCTCTTATCCGCTAAGAACTCGACCGACTCAGTAACTCTTACTCTTTTCCTTTCGCCGTAACCGGCATCGTCGCATAGATTGGCTCCAGTTCTTCCCCCGTCGTCAATCTTCGAGCTGACATGGACGCCCTCCCCTTGCAGGTGCCCTCAGTTTCTAGTTTAATCTTTTATAATTGTTTTTGTTTTTCTTCTTTAATTCTGTTTAGGATTAATATGTTGTTTGTGGCATGGATCATGTATAGGAGGGGAGAGAGAGATAAGTTGCGTGCGGAGAGAGAGTGTGGGCAGGAGAGAGAGTGAAAATTAAGTGAAGAAGGAGACCGCATGGGCAGGAAAGAGAAAATGCAAAAGCTAAACTCTTGTTTTTGAAATCAATGCATTTATGGCCCTTAGATTAAAGTGAAAGGAATGGAGGAGATTAGGATTTGATATGAGAGTCAAATTAATGTTTCATGTGAACCTGCCCCTATATATATATACAGAAATACTATTATGAGGCCGACCTTACGCAAGGTTGCGTAAGGTCGCCTCCATATGGCCAATTTTATATGACAGTTCGTAAAACTGACCGTTAGATTAGATGTCCATCTTCTGTATGTCATGCCTGCAAAAAATCACAGTGATTCGACGGTTGGTTTTTGAAAAAAGTCTTCGTGAAAATATGCAACTAATTTGTTCTTCAAAATATCACCATTTTTTTAACGTAGATTGTTTCAAAAACCAACCGTCGGATCACTGTGATTTTTTGCAGGCATGACATACAGAAGATGAGCATCTAATCCAACGGTCAGTTTATGAACTGTCATATAAAATTGGCCATATGGAGGCGACCTTACGCAACCTTACGTAAGGTCGGCCTCATAATAGCATTTCTGTATATATATATATATATATATATATAGGCGCTATTATCAGGTGCCCTCTTGTAGAGCCACTTGCGATGAAAATTTTGAAAAACTGACCGTTGGATTAGATACCCCTATAATGTATGTCATGCCCGCCAAAAATCACAGTGATGCAACGGTTGGTTTCTAAAAAAACTGATTGCTAAAAAATGATAACATTTTAAAGAATAAAAAAGTCATAATTTTTCAAAGTTACATTTTTCAAAAACCAACCGTTGGATCATTGTGATTTTTGGCAGGCATGACATGCATGATAGGAGTATCTAATACAATGGTCAGTTTTCCAAAATTTTCATCGCAAATGGCTCTACAAGAGAGCACCTGGTGCACCTGATTATAGTGCCTCAGATTGATTTAGATGGAGGCAACGGCTCATATTAACTCAAAGTTGATTTAGTTTATCAATGCGTAATTAACGCTGGCGGCGGCCCACTTTTTGACTTCTCCTCTCCGTGCTTCTCTCTTTCTCCTCTCCCTTCTCTCACTCTCACTAAATGCTAAAACAGCCCTGATTTTTTTCCTCTCCCTCGCCGGATGGCAGCAGCCTCTTTTGAGAGAGAGAGACTTGAAAGTATGAATTGTTAGCAATTGTAAACTTCTTTTAATTATATATGTCTTAATTCTCAATTGTCAATAAGAGAGAGAGAGAGAGAAATATGTTTCCACATCTTAGTGTGTTATTATCAATTTTGTTGGTTTTTATTATAATTTCATCAGGTAATTTGTTCTCTCAATCATCAACCTTCTTGCACTTTTATATTTAATTGCTTCTCATAATTTAATTTACTCCAATGGTCAGGGGCAAAAATGTCAAAATCGGTACGAATTTTGACACTGAATAACAATTGCGAAGCGACAATATGGCCGGCAATCACCCCCGGTAAGAACTTCAACGGCGGCGGTTTTGCATTAAAACCAGGCCAGTCCCTTGAACGCACTGCACCAGTAAATTGGACCGGCCGGGTTTGGGGTCGAACCGGTTGCAGTTTCAACAAAACTGGTGAAGGTTCATGTCAAACCGGCAGCTGTGGTACATCCCTTAAAGATTGTTCAACTTCAGGCGGCAACCTACCCAACACGTATGCCGAAGTTAGCCTTGGGTCAGTGGATTATTACCATGTTAGCGTTGCTGATGGATTCAACTTGCCATTACTTGTTACACCCATTAATGGCAGCGGAAACTGCAGCGTTGCGGGTTGCGACTGGGACATGAGGTTCACTTGTCCGTCGGAACTCGCCGTCGAGGTTGCGTCGGTAAGAAACTTGTGTTTTAAAACACAAGTTCCAAAATTTTTATTTTTATTATTTTTATAATTACGTAATGAGAATTTTTAATTTAAAATTAAAAGATACAAATTGGAATATGTGTCTTCGGAGTCCATCTCCAACCATTTAGTCTTAACTCTATCTTAAATTGAGTAAAATTACGAGTATCTTATAGTGAGTATAGAATTTAATATAAAGTCAGCAAATACTTCATTGTCAATGAAATTGGTTGTGGAGCATCGTATAATCGGCTCCATGGCATGAAGAGGGTGAGGATGATGCTCAAATTAACGGAGGTTATGAATTAATTATGAAATTACAATTTTATAATTAAAATAAATATTATGATATTTTATGATTTTATAATTGTTGACAAATTTTTGAAACAGCTTGATGTCAACAAGGTGGTGGTAGGTTGCCGGAGTGCATGCGATGTCTTTGATTCAGACGAGTACTGTTGCAGGGGCGTTTATAGGAATTCCACGACATGTCAACCTAATTACTACGCGAACGCATTTAAGAAAGTGTGCCCCACGGCGTTAACTTATGCATATGATGATCCCACCAGTAATTTTACGTGCTCGGGACCGGTCTATAATATCACCTTTTGCCCAAGCCGGTATAAGATAAGCTCATAAGCAGTACTGCCAATTTTGCCTTTTCATTTATTATTATTATTTAGGTAAAAGAGATTTCTATACTTCTATGGTAAAATTAAAAGGATGCATAATTTTTAAAAATATTGAAAACCATTATAAAAAATACGCACTCTATATATTCAAATGTATATTATTCCAACGGTTTGTTGGCCTGGGTGACATGAAACCTTTTATTTTGAGAAAAATTTTTGAGCTCAAGCATATATATATATATATATATATAGACGTTTGTCGATAGCTATTTGTTAATATTGAAAATTTTGAATTAGGAGTACGTACGTAGGTTCCTATAGCTTAGCACAAAAATAAAATCCAATTAATGTATATAAGTGTATTAGTTTAATGTATTAGTGAGACTAACGTAACACGCATTCTTTTTTAATCCAACATGCATGAAAATAGGGTACGTTTATTTTCTTTTATTCATATGATAAGATTTACACTCATATTATCCTTTTTATAATAGTCATAAGTTATTATTAAGTGCAATTGAGTTGTACGTATGTGGTCAAGTGATATATATCTCTAAATTTAGGAAAAACATGGTGATACGGGTCAAGTAGATTTTTATGATTTGGCAAAAAAATAAAAAAATTAAGGTTATCAATAGGTCAAAATAACTATATATATGATGATTTGGAAAAAAAATATATATATATATAACTGTGGTGATTTAAGGAGTCCTCAATGACTCAATTTGTGCCCCAGGGGACGGTGTACATGCCATTATAGAAAATAATGATAGTCCATCTTTAACGACAAAAAAATGATAGTCGGATCTAAAATAATAGCAACCCCAAAATAATAATGGAGCTCATAGATGTCTATTATTACAAAAAAAATGATGACAACCATCATATTTATCATTACTATTTGCAATCACACTCTGTACGTAAGTCTGTAATACTTGATGCACATTTATTATTATTAGTAGCTAGTAGTAGTAATATTATTATTATTATTACTTTATGTTTAATTATTTAATCTTCATGAATCTAGGGCACTCCCGGATCCGGTGGAAGATGACCCTTTTCGTGGTTGCTCTAACATCACAGCGTGTGGGAATTACGGAGTTTGCTGGGATGGACAGTGTAGTTGCCCAGCTGCAGAGACCGTGAACGAAAGTAGGGTTTACTTTAGGCCAGTAACTGTTATGCTACCCAATCTTGGATGTTTAGAAGTGATCCCTTTATCTTGCAACCATACCCAACTCCACACATTTGTGCAGATTGAAAATGTTGTTACCTTGGATTTCTTCCCTTCACTTTCAAACATCGATATGGAGAGCTGCAAAAACGCATGCTTAGCTAACTGTTCTTGCAAAGCTGCACTGTTCAAGTATCAAGACAATAATGTCTCTTCTGGCAATTGTTTCTTGCCATTGCACTTATACTCTTTAATGAAATTTAAGCCGACAGATACTAGTTTTCAATCTTATGCATTCATTAAGGTTCAGGGATCAAAAATGGAAACAAATTTCACATCATTGATTCTAAAAATATTGCTACCTTGTCTATCTGCTTTCATTGTTTTTGTTCTTGGAGCAATCTGCTACTACTGTAATTATCATCGGAAAAGCTCTATAGATGATCAAGAAGATGATGGTGATGATAGTGTCTCTACTGGCATGCTAACAAAGTTCTCTTTTGAAGATTTGAGATCAGCAATGCGCCGTGTTGATCGAAGGCTTGGGGGAGGAGGGTTTGGGTCTGTACATGAAGGAGTTTTAGAAAATGGCACAAGAGTTGCAGTTAAAATCTTGGAATCTATCCACCAAGGGAAAAGAGAATTTATGGCTGAGCTCAATACAATAGGCAACATTCATCATGTCAATCTAGTGAGGCTAATTGGGTACTGCACTGAAGGATCAAATAAGCTTCTAGTTTATGAGCATCTGTGTAATGGGTCATTGGATAAATGGATTTTCGACAAAAATAGAGCACAAACTCTTAACTGGGAAGTTAGAGAAAAGATCATTTTTGGCATAGCTAAAGGACTTGAATATCTCCATGAGCATTGTAACCATCATATTATTCATTTTGACATTAAACCCCAAAACATCCTCCTTGGCCAAAATTTCAATGTCAAGATTTCTGATTTTGGTCTAGCTAAATTGATCGATAGGAATCAAAGCCAAGTGTTGACAAGATTGAAGGGAACTCAAGGGTACGCGGCGCCTGAGTTGTTTATGGGAAAACATGTTTCAGTGAAGGCTGATGTCTACAGCTTTGGCATCGTAATTTTGGAAATTATTTGTGGGCGGAAGAATTTGCAAAATTCCTCAGCTCATGATCAAGAAGACTACTTGCTGATCGACCTGGTGAAGATGAAAGCAGAAGAGGATCGACTTTCTGATTTGATTGGTGAATATTGCAATACTGAGGATATGCAATGTCATAGAGGAGAAGCAGTTAAGATGATCGAGATTGCCATTCAGTGTCTACAGCCTCACTTTAGAAGGCCAACTGTGTCAAAGGTGGTGAAGGTTTTAGAGGGTGCAATGGATATGGAATCTATTAGTGATTATAGCTTCTTAACTATGCTTCATGTAGGACATCCATCAGAAGCCAGACCAACTGTCCCAGCTTCTCCCATGGCATCTGTCTTATCAGGACCTAGATAGCAATGAGTAAGTTGACTCTCTCTTGTTTTACATGTAAAAAAAAAAAAAAAAAACCTTTGTTTCCGATGGCAATCTTGTAGTTGGTGGGATATATTTGTGCCTAGCTACTCCCCTACTACAAAACATGTAAATTAAAGGGGACACTCAAAAAGTATCGCAATAGGTGTTTTTGGCGACACTTTGGAAAGTGTCATTGGGTGCCGTGTCGCAAATCGTGAACTCTTCAAAGGGGACTTTTTAAGTGTCCTGATACACCCACAGTTGCGACACTTTTTGGGTGTCCCTACAATAGACAAAAATCACGACACTTTTGAAGTGTCCTAAAAGAGTTCATACTAAGACACTTTAAAAGTGTCCTAATTGCTTCTACTAAAAGAGCGTGCGCGACACTTCAAAAGTGTCCCCGTTTACTCTAGATTTTATTTTATTTTATTTTATTTTTTTGGTTGCAAATGTTTCAATTTTAATATACCATAATAACCTATTAAATCATATATGCATACAAACCAACTGTTCTAACATGCGTCCTTATCATTTTTGCGCGCACAATATTAAAATATTCACACTAGTATATTACTATATAAAACTCATAAAAAATGAACCCACATGTATTTGCAAAAAAACATATAGAAACTAGTATTATCAAGTCAACACTTTGTTAATTAATATAGACTGTTCAATTAAGAACCAAAAGCGTAATAATTATTACATAATCTAGTTTTTACAAGTCCTTAAACCGCGTGCAACCTTCATATAATCAACAAAATTCGTATCCATATATATTGCAATCATCTAACCCATGCATTAAAACATAGAGTTGCACTTATGAGTTCATATTGCAATTGATATATAAATTAACATTTCATGAAAAGCTAATTTACCATAAGAAGGTATAGGTATATCACAGATGCATGGTAAAATTAACAAAATTATAGCAGATATTCAATTTAAAGGGTGCTGGAATAATTAATCATTACATATAAAATATAAATGAATAACTAGCTTCAAATCGATTAATCTAGCAGCATAAACAACATAACTACTTGACCTTGAGCTAATCAACTTCCAAGAAACCTGGTTAGTGAAAATTTACGCAAGAGCCAAGAAGTAAATAGTTAAATTTAATAGTTAATACAATTCAATGATCGTAAAATGCTCCCTCCATCAAGACAAAAAGAGGAAGGAAATTTTCACTTCAGTAGGGAAAGCTATAAAATATATATATATATATATATAGCAATTTCTTTTTCCTCGTGGAAAAAAAAATAGCAATCTACACATTTATGTCTATTAGGACACTTTATTAAAAGTGTTGCAAAATAAAGGCTTGAAATATTGTAGTTTCGGGGAAGGAGGTTGGTCGGTGAGCCACTTGGCTTTGCTTGTTTCGTTTATTATTTATATAATAGTATGATATGGAAGTAACCATATTTTATATACTAGAGGTAATACATCCATGAACTTTGATTTCAAAAACATTTTATTTTTATGCTAGAAGTTCTATTTTATACTTAAGATTGCTTGTGATTGTTGGCTGCTGACGATAACATGGCACAGGAGACACCATTTAAATGAGATATTGATAATATGATTATAAAAGTGCTATAAAATGTTCTTTTAATAGGTGAATATATAGAAATATTCCAAAAACAGACGAGATGCTGCCAAATTTTTATCTCAAAAAAGAAAATATTTCTTAGTACAAATTAATTTAATTAAATTTTAATTATTAATAGAAGTGCATGCGGAAACATGTATTGAAGTTTTAATGGACATATGATTTGGTTGTAGTTCGTATTGTTAATTTTACCATGCATCTGTGTTGTACCTACACTTTTCTTATGGTAAATTAGTTTTTCGTGAAATGTTACTTTATATATGTGGTAACCCAAAATTTTAAAATGCAAATTTTCAAATTTTAAATAAAGTTTGGGGTGAATTTTGCAAATAAACAAAATTTATCTTAAAAAGTTTTTGAGTAATGCCAAACAAGTCCCAATTGTTTCTTGAAAAACCATAACTGCCCCCCATCTCTTTTCATTTTGTGAACTTGAGAGAGTTGAGAACTAGAGAGAGAGAGAGGGGAACCGAGAGGGAGAGTGCAGCAAATCAAGGGCGGTGGTGCTACTACGGGACTTTCGCAGGAAGAGTCGCCGGACTCCTTGATCTTGCCGTCTAGAGGTAAGTCGATCTTATGCTTTTCTTTTCTTCTTCTTTTTTCTTTCTTTTCTTTGGCATGTTCGGGTGAATAAAGGGATATGGGTCTGATTTTAACATGCATTCAAGCTTTTGGGTTTTAAGAATAGATTTTGAAGTCTCGGGGGTTTCATGCGCAAGGCCACTGTTTTGATCTGTGGGAGTTATGGGTTTAAAGCTTTATACAAATGCTTTTCTTCATTCTTT
>JAESVK010000823.1:158475-198838 GCA_017140935.1 Hamamelis virginiana
TAGCAAAAGTTGGGATCTCCTAACTTTAGCCACAATTACTTCCAGTGTGAAAATTTTGTCAATCATCTTATTACCTCTCAAGTTATCTAAAAATTAAATTTTGAATTCCAAAAATAAATTTAAGAAAAATTAATATAAATGGGCCCTAAATAAGGCCCATATGATAATGGGCCATGAGCCCACAACCAAGTCTACCATCAAACCACGCGTTATGCATACGCGACCTGTTCACATCACTACATCTTTGGCTCCGTACGAGCAAGAGGAAGAAGAAGAAGAAGAAGAAGAAGAAACCCTAGAACTGAAAATGGCGGGTGGAAAGGTCTCCTTCAAAGTCATTCTTACCTCCGATCCCAAGCTTCCCTTCAAAGTGTTCGTAAACCAAAATGACTTACTTACTCTCCAATTTTTCTCTTTTTTTTTTTTTGGTTGAGATTTTTTTTCTCGCTTTATGTTTCTTAATCAATCTCCAAATCTTCAAATCTTCAATTCTCCATTGCAGGTTTAGCGTTCCAGAAGCAGCTCCATTCACAGCCGTTCTCAAATTCGCAGCTGAAGAATTCAAAGTGCCTCCTCAAACCAGTGCTATCATCACCAACGGTACCTTAATTCTTCCCAATTTTTTTCAATTCTTCTGTTAATATTTATATATGTAATTTTAGGGTTTGCATGTTGTTTGCGTTTTTTGGTAATTTTTTGTGAATTTCTTTTATCTGGGTATGTGAAGTTTTCGATTAATTGTTTGTTAATTTGTTGGTTATAGATCATATTAAGGCGGTTAAATTTGGCAACTGTGAGAATTTTTCGGACGTTTTAAGAATATATATTCGGGTTTTACATTTTTTTTTGTTTTTTTGGGATTTATTTTAATTTTTAATTTTGAATTTTTTATTAATTGTTTCTGGATTTATTGTTTATGTATTAAGTTAGGGTAGTTTAGAAGAATGGAATGAGAAAAATTGGATCTTAGGGCTAAGAAAAAGGGGCCATTAGAGGGTGCTGGGAGACCCTGAATTTTGAACTTGATTTCCATTAAAAAATCTCTGTAATTATTGTGTTAGACGCCATTAAGAAGCTTGAGGAGACTGCCTAAGGTGAGAAATTTTACACCATTGAGATTTCAAGTAACTTGTTGGATTGGAGAAAAAGGCTAGCAAGGGAAGCATTAGGACAGTAGCATAAACAAAATGCTGAGGATATTGGGATTATTTGGATAGTTGGCCATTCAGATATTGTTCGACAACTTGATTTAACAAAAAGCATGATTTGACAGTACATCTTATAAAATTATGAAAAAATGGTGTAAGCGGATAGGCAAATTTCCAAGGACACAAGTAAGCCGATTGGGGTCCCATTTGCTGCCATAAATGTTAGCCATAATGGTGTTTCATTTTATTCGGAAATCTCCATAGCCATTTTGCAACAAAAGATTTGTATTTTGCCACTTTATTCCCAATGACCAGCACTCTCTTCTGCCTATGATAACAAACCTTGGTGTAGTTAATTATTCAATCCTTTTTGCCTCCCAACAACAAATAATGGAAAGTCCCGTGGACATTCAATAAAAGAAGCAGCAAAAGTCCCTTTGACAATTTCACCAATCTTCCCAAGACCTACCATTTTGAATGAGGCTTTGAACTCAATCAATTGCCTGGGGGACTGCCTTGGCTACTGACTTGGCTGATCACCCAATGTTGTGTGCAGATTATAACAGCATTGAACATTGGTTATGCAGGCTTTTCTCTCCCCCATTACAATAAATGTACATCTATGTTCTTTTAGCTGTGTAGTGACTTAGTCATGATTTCCAAGATGAGATTTAGGTGTCTATAATTGGTAACTGTTGATACACGGCAGTGTTATTGCTACAGATATACTTGATTTCCATCATTGGTCTTATATAAGTTTTCAGTTCTTTTATTCATTGTGTGTGAAAATTATTATTTTGTTCTGTTTGCAGATGGTGTAGGAATCAATCCTCAACAAAGTGCAGGTATGCCAATTCTTGGTCATTATAGTTTTCTCTAGTGTTTTCTGTCTAATTTGCTGTTCTTAGTTTTTTGTTATTCTCTTTTGAACTATACAAGATCAAAATATTGTTTTTTAACTGATAATTTGACTTCATTTCAAGATTGATAATGTTCTGTCTTGAATTCATTGTAAGAAAATGTTAGTAAAGTTGAACGTCATTCAGGTACTGGATTGCCTCAATATTCCATAAGGATTTTCTTGCCCATTTGCACAGTTAATGTTACCTGTTGCAACCTCATTAATCCACTAATATTATAACTTTATGAGGTTCTAAGAAAATTGGTGATTCAGAAAATCTTGGGGTTGGGGCTATTTAGGTGTTAGTTTGATGTTGCTCTTTGGGACATGAGAAAGATGTTATTATTTTGAAAATCTTCACTGTTTCCTGTTCAGACTTGGAATAAATAAAAGTGATAAAGAAAATAAAAAAGTAGGAAGATGAAACTAGAATTTTAAAATTCTCTTTTCCCTTTGGTTTCCTTGTTATTTCTTATATGTCTCTTAAATCAACTTCAACTGGAGTTTGAGCAGGTGTAATGCTCTCAATTCCTTAAAAATGATTCACAGAACTCTACTACTATGATGGTAGTTGTTATCTTATCTTCTTATCCCGTCCTTTTTCATAGATTCTCTATTGATTATTGCTTTTTCCCCTCCTTGATTTTTGGTCTATTTGTTAGCCCAACATCTACGATCAGCATTGTGTGTGTGTCTTTGTATCAGCCATAACCACAAAATTTACTTGAATTCTATTTCCTACACACAGTATAATCCTAGATCCTAGCCCTTGATCTCGCCCCCCCCCCCCGGCCGTGCAATATCCTACGTCAAATTTTCTTGGTTATAGATGGCCTTCCACCCAGCAGTTATATTAGAAGAAACAGATTTACAGAAGGGTGAAATGCGATGATATAGAAGGAGATCTGTTGAAGGCTGAAGCAAAGAAAAAAATATATACTTCAGAAGAAGATATATAAAATGAACTGATTACCTATGGGAGGAAAAACCTTTAAGGGGCAATGAACATCTCAAAGAAGTTGAGAGTTGTTGGACCTCTACCAGCTAAAGTCAGTCTTAGAATTATCGGATCTATGGTCCAACAGAAGGTGCAATCTATACTATTTATAATGTCAATGATCTCACTAATGACTAATGAGATGCTCTAACAATTATCCTTTCAATGCTCCATTATTTTGGAAAACCCTACTATAGTACCAGGACAGCTTAAATACATTTTATTTGGATTTGTTTTGCTTTGATTTTTTTTCCCCCCCTCTTTGGTGCATCCCACACCATCTTCTCCTTCAGTCAATTCCAAGCAAGAAATTCTACACCCAATCGAATATCACATACATTCATATTCCTCTTTCTAGTTTTCTTGATATGTTTCTTTTTTCTGTGTTACAACTTACAACCCTACACTATTGTGTTTATTCTCTTGGAATATTGTTGTTATGATAATTTTATGATTGTGATGCTGAGCACTATAGTTTGGTAAAGTTGTTTTCAAGTTCCTTAACTTGACACATATCCAACTGGCTTCCACAGGCAATGTCTTCCTTAAACATGGCTCTGAACTGCGCTTGATTCCTCGTGATCGGGTTGGAGCTTCTGGGTTTCAATTTTAGATGCTAAAAGGGTGTATACTGGTTTACTTTTTCTCCATAAATTTAAATTGGTAATCCATCTCTGAATCATTTTCTTGAGTTCTCTTATTGTTCAACCTTTTTGAAAGGTGGTTGTTAAACTTACCTGCACATCATCATACTAGTGTATTGATATCATCAACTCACATGATATTTAAATAGAAGATGACTCTAATAAATTTACCTTTGAATAGACGTGGATATGTGAAGAATGAAAGGCAAATTACATAGAGGTTTTGTGCATAATTTTAGGTTATGGCTTGGTTTCCATCTAAGGAGTTCGGATACAGGCAGGCTGACAGACATTGATACACCGGCACAACAAATTCTTATAAATTTAAGATACAACACAACGGGAACATGACATTAATAAAGTATATATTTTCTACATACAATTATATTTATATCATGTAGCATTAATTACATACATCATCCAAAATGCGGATGCCACAACCCTGCAGTCTGCATCCAAAAAAGCATGTAGACCACCTTGCTAGTTGCAACAAGTCGAAATGTAGCTGATATATAGTGGCTTAAGGAGCAATGTCGGCAGAACATATCTAATCTTTATATGTTCAAGTATAATACTTTTCCTCCGAATCGATAATACATGTGAGTCAGATGAAGATTATCAGGCCATTACCGGGAAAAATTATTCAGTGTATCGGATATATATAACTTCTTAGACACATAGCATTATCACATGATAAGCACGTGGTAGGTGTTATGTGTTTAGGAGATTATATATAGCCGGCGCACCGAACAATTTCTCTATTAGTGGCATTTGTCCAAAAATTCCCCTGTTTAGTCAAAAGATTAAGAAGGGGAAGGACAAAAGCATATAGATTCGTATCTAACCAAAGGGGCATTGAATTGGACTGGTGAACCCAGGACTGACCCATCACGCCCATTTCGTGTCCCCCCAACAACCTTTTAGCTTCCATGGCTCTAAAGAGAAGTAGCCCCCACTCCATTATTCACCTGCACATCTTTAAGTTCTGAACCATAGTGCTTCAAAATGGAAGCAGAAGCATTAAATATTTACCTAGACTGGACCTCTTCATGTTTCAAATGGGAGACAGGCAGAGAAACAAACTAGCACAATATTTATGAGGAAACCGATCGTACCGGAGTCGAATGGCCAATGATGAAAAATATGGAAACATTACCATTTGAAAACATTATTTTAGACGGTATACTATTCGAATGAGGATCCTCTGCTTGGGTTTGCTTTGTGCTTGGGTGATGTGTTATGATCTGGGTCATCTGCACATCACCCAGTGAAAAACAGTTTAGTGTGGAAATGGCATTCAATTAAATCTATAGTAAATTAGAAGTCAATTTCAACCACTTGTTTCTACTCAAGGGCTTGCTGGTAAATTTTAAAAATTAGATTAAATTGGATTCACCCTCTCACAATTAAATTAGATTTTAAAATAAATTAATTTAGGGTTAAATGCATTTTAGTACCATCAATTTTTGGGTCAGTTTCACTGTGGGCCACGAACTTTACATTGACTCAATTTAATATCAAATTAAAAAGTTTGGTTTCAATGTAGGCCAAACACAAAAGTTTGGTCTTCACAATCCCCAATTTTGTAAAGAATTCCCTAAATTTTGAATAATTTTCAATCTCCAACACGTCATATAAGCCTTTAATGCTAGTCATTTTATATCCCCTATCTAATTTTTATTATAAAAATTATGTAATACATAATCTCCAATTTTACATAAAATTTATTATCTGCATATTATAACAGAATCTGCAATTTTAGACATAATTCTCAATCCCAAACTTTATGTATATCACATCATGTCTCCCACTCATCTCTTCATATCTAAAATTGTCACACATTAATTAAAAATAAAAAATATTTTTTATTACTTTAATATTTATAAAATAATAAAAAAATTCTTAATAACAATATTTAAAAATACTTTATTTAATATTTTAATACTTTTAATATACAACAATATTTAGTTTAATAAATATTTTAATATTTATAAGAAAATAAAAAAAAATTATTTATGAGAAAACATTAAGTGGGCTGTTAATATACAACAAAAATTATTTATTTAGTTTTTATGGACGGTGTTATGCGTTTGGCCTACATTAAAACCAAACTTTTTAATTTGGTACTAAATTGAATCAATGTAAAGTTCGTGGCCCACATTGAAACTGACCCAAAAGTTGATGCTATTAAAATGCATTTAACCCATTAATTTACAATTAATTTTTTTAAAAAAATATATTTATATCTTTCTTTTTTCATATAAAAATAAATAAATTTACAAAAAAAAAAATACAAATAGTAATAAAATAAAATAAATATCGATGATGCTTATTTTTAATGGACTAAATTTTTATATTTAGCAAATAATTTTTAAGTTTCCAAACAAATCCCAACCAATATGCCCTCTAAAAATTAAATATTACATGATAGCAACTAAGAAAAGGGGTAGTTTTGTAAATGGATACCTTTATTCTGTTAGCATGGATCCCGAGAAAGTAGACGGAGCGCATGTCTCGGAGCAATTCCGGGCTTCTTTACGACATTCCGGACCTTCCCTACTTCCCCGTGATGAGTGACGACTCTTTTTCTCCCAAGTCTATCAAACACTTTTCTAGTTTTCTTCTTAATAAATAAATAAATAAATTACTATTTAAATTATATTTATAAAATTACTTTAGCAATAATATCATATGAACATAAGAAGACGATGTGAAATGATCTAATCAGTTATAACCGAATTTAATTAACATTAATTAATAAATTCAAGTTTTTTAATTTCTTTTCACATTGAATCATGCATTAAGTGAAAAGAAATCCAATGGTTTGGATTTCTTAGCTGATTTTATTAAAGTCAGCTATAGCTTACTATATTATTACTCAGATGATGATTATATTTCATGAATGATAATTGACCCATTTGTTGCTCTCATTCCCTATTATAAATATTGTCGGCAAAAAAAATTAAAAAATTAAAAAATCCGACTAGCTTTTTCATTATTTTGAAAACATTGAACATTCAAAAATAAATTTAAAAAATATATATTCCAAAAGAATTTGAGTATTTCATTTATTATTACAGGTTTGATCTCTTGATAGTAATAAATGGAAGGTTTTAATCATTAATCAAGTCATTTGTAACACATTTTTTGTGATTCTATTTGTACCACAAAAATCGCTAACCCATCACTTGCTACCTACACATATTACTAAAATTTAAATGTTTAATCTATTTTTTTTCTTCCCATATCTTTCATAATGCCAAAAATAACCCAAATCCCAACCAATCCTAAACTAGTATTTCTTTTTTCTTTTTTTTTTAAATTATTATTTCTTGTTAGACCCACAGCTTTTATGCATTTACATATATAGAAAAATCCAACATATGCATCTAATCAAGTAAGAATTAATAAGGAGTAAATGAATTGGTGATTGTAGAAAAGAATTATGTTTTCATTTATTTATGCAATACTATCCTTCATATTGTTTTTTTTTTTTTTTTTTACAGGAATAAATTAGTAATAAAAATATTTATTAATTGATATGTGTGACTAGCAATTTGGAATTTTTAACCAAAATAATTTTAAAAATGACCTTATTAAGTACTTATTTTCCACAGTATATAACACTCGGGTAAACTAAAACCGTTCTTTGAAACTCCGTACTCTATAAAAATATATAATCAGCTCGATTATTTTTAAAAATAATTTTTTAATTAAATAATTTTAAATTTTATTTTAATCGAATAAATTACTTTAATAATAATAATAATAATTTAAAAAAAAAAAAAAAAAAGCAATTTGTGTGGTATCAATAAAACCACATGATACTTTTTCTAAGGAGATGTGAGTACAATTTTACTCTTCCATAATCTTTATGTCTTTTTCAGTTGGTTGGACCCGGCGCCTCTTTATTTTCCATCATATATATATATATAAGCGAAGCTGTCGGATGCGTAAGGACGTCCATTCTGAAAACTATAGGAATGATATTCTGAAAAATCGACTATTGGATTAGATAATCTTCTTATGAATGTCATGTGTTCCAAAAATCATAGTGATCCGATAATCGGTTTTCAAAATACAGTCCGTGAAACACTTTGACAGTATTTATCATTGAATGCTGTCAAAGTTGTTTAAATGACTGTATTTTAAAAACCAACCATTAGATCGCTGTGATTTTTGATAGACATGACATACATATAAATATCATTTAATCCAACGATCGATTTTTAAAAAATACCTCTCCCAGTGAAGACGTTTTTATAGGATCGAAACCTATATATATATAAGTATTCTAGTCAGCATTACCTGACTTTAACTAAAGTCAGCTAAGAACACAAGTCCTTGAATTCCTATTCACTTAATGAATGATTCATCTCAAGATTTCAATCCAATGACTCAATATTCTTAGCTGATTTTAGTTAAAGTTAGGTCAGGTGTCCTAATCAGAATATTTTTCTATATATATAATCTCGATTTTAATGTTCAAGAGGGACCCTTTCCACCCGCCATTAAATGCACCAAAAGTACGGCGGTGGAAGGACTGAAAATAATGCTAATCTAATTTATAATGGGTGTTGTGCATGCAATCATAATTGATGGCCAGTCAATTTATTATCTAGTTGTCCTATGGCATAGAAAATTAGACAAATATCCCTGCTTTGAAAATGTGTTCTTGCAAGAGGGTAGTATCTTTATTTCATATGGATCACATATATAATATTGATCATTGCGTATTTATTTTATTATTCCAATGACTTTGTAGTTTAAGTAGCATGTATTTTTATTTTTAAGAGAAATTTTAGATTCGAGCACATGAAAGTAGACTGATATCCATATAGTATTATATTAGTATTGAAAATTTGGAAACATGGATAGTTTCTACCTTTTAATAGAAAATAAAAGGTATTTATTCCATTGTATAAAGAGATTTTGTTCACTATGAATACTCAAAATTATATCTTAAAAACATTTTTTTAGCATTTTTATATTTTTTTAATGGTTAATAAAATAAATGGTCAAGTTATAAATTTTATATTAAGCTGCAGTTTAAAGGTTTTTTCAAAATAATATTGTGAGTGCGGCCCTAAAAAGATGTAGAGAAACTTCTTAGAATATTAAACATGACCTTTGATTCAGTAGTTCGTGACTCTTTCCTTGCGAGATGAGGTTCTGGGGTCCATTATTTATTGACGAGAATTAACCCATTTTTTATTCTCCTTTCCCAATTAACAACTAACCATTAACCCAACTAATTTATATAGCTCGGGAAAAAAAAATCTAAAATATAAATGATTATTTTTTAAAAAAAATAAAAAAGAGAAGAGAAATGGTCAAGTCAGCAAATACTGACTTTGGTTAAATCGGCAAATACTCAAATGACAGCTAGTGATTTTAGGCTACTTGAGTGATATAACGTTTATTTAAGTGTTTATTGGTTTTGGCTAAGCCAACAGCAAATGCTGACTAGATCATAACTCATTGAATAAGAAGCAAATCTCATTATATAATTTTAAAATGAGTCTTTTAATTTTCAAAATCTTGATGACTCCTCTTAAAACTTGAATTTATTTGTTCATACTTACTAACTTAGAATTTATTACCTTTATGTCAAAGAATGGTCCCTTTTTATTGGTGGGTACTAAAGTTTTTCAATTTATGTTTGCTCCCTTTCACACCCCCAATTAATTGCTATCTACTTTCATGTCGTACACAAAATTTAGGTACTCACTGAGGGCCTACTACCTCACATGTGGGATGTCTATGACCATTAGTGACCCCTCAAAGTGATTAAAAAAATGTCTTGCAGCCTAATTTAATCATGGAATTTTGGAGCCATGGGAAATCCAAAAGCACTAAAAGCAGCTGCATATGCCCAAATTTGAGAGAGAGAGAGAGAGAGTATGAGCGAGAAATGTGGAGGGTATTAAGGGTCTCCAAAGAATTTTTAAATGTTATTTGTTGTAATGTAAGGCATTTGCAATATTACTCAGTAAAAATTACAATTTGACCCTCTTAATTATCATCGAATTTATAATTTGTACTCCCACAATTTTAAACCTAGTGATATATTTAGCATTGTCTTGCAGTGTACAGACACATGTCACTATCCCAACTATTCTTTTCTATTATTGTCTGTTTGTTATAATGACACGTACTTGGAAACGAGATTTTAGATTCAAACATATAAAATTACATTAATATCTATTTATTATTGATATTAGGGCGTCAAAAATAAGGTCACATTTCTAATGTTTGATGAAAAAAAAAAAAAGATTTGCATTTATTTTTTAAGTCAAGCATTTTCCTATATATTAGTTTTTGTCATCTTCATTTCTTAATTTTTCATTAATACCCTTATTGTTTGTTTTTTTCTTTCACTCTTTCACTTTTGTCCCCAATTCAAGCAAAAATATGGAGGAAGGAAACGAAATAGAATCTCGGATGGTCGGTAGAACGTAGAAACTAGAAACAGTGATTTGTGAAAATACAGCAAACATTGAGGGTAAAATTGGAGTTTGGTCCCTGAGCCGTTTAATGCTGCTGAGCCTGGGCTTTGGCTTGGCTTGGCTTAGCTTAGCTTTGCTTAGATGTGGGGCAACAGTTTTTTTCAGTTACGGCACGCACGTGCTAATCACTCATTAGGGTTGACTCAAATTACACTTTTTCCACTTTCTCAGTCTATTTTTTAGCTCTATTCGGTGGCTTTTTTATTTTTTATTTTATTAACAATTACACTTTACACTCTTTTTAACTTTAATAAATATGCTTTTCACCCATTTCGTAAAATTTGCGAATTACAATTTAACTCCTTAGTGGTATAAATTTAATTTAAAAATAAAAAAATACTCAAAAATTTCTGGGTTTAGAATTTTATATCACAAAATTTAATTTTATAGCATGACATTCTTGAGATTTTTTTTTTTTTTTTTTTTTTTTTTTTATAAATATCCTTAACCTAGCTATATAAAATCATTCTGTATATAAATAAAAACCTAATTCGACGTATTCTTTTATTACTATTATTATTATTATTATTATTGGTTGAATGAACATTATCATGCTAATTATTATATGAATTACAAAACATATTAAAAGGATAAGCATTTTTCAAATCTTAGATTAGATGATAACTTTACAAAAGGTTTTATCTTCCTAATCTTAACTGAAAGATTGAGATTAGATTTGTTACAATCTAAATAAATAAATGAATAAATAAAATATATTAATAATAATTTTGTATGTCTTACTCATATTATGATAATACTTCTTATTAGCATTCTTTAATTTGTCCCATAAAAAAAGAAAGAAATAGTTATTGTTCCTTGCCATTAATTTTGTAACCCAGTGACATATTTTCTCGCCTTCAAAGGGGAAGATTTCAAGTTTGAGTACATAGAAGTGTAGATCCATTTTTCAGTATTAGAAATTTGGGAACTAGAGTAATATCTATCATTTGGCAAAAAAAATAAATAAATAAAAAGAGAGAGAGAAGGGGAAAAAACCAACTTATCATTCATTTTCTAGTATGACATGGATTTTTTTTTTTTTTTTTTTTTTTTTTTGAGTTTTTCCAAACTAATCAAATATGATTGGAAGTCTTAAAAATGTAGACAGGTAGACTTGTGTACAATGCCCATTTATCAATTGAAGATAGAAAGTTAAACTCAAATAATAATAATTAATTTGTTAATTTAGTGGTAGGTATTTTTACTTTGTAGATAGAACTAATAAAAAAAATTCCAAATAGCTCTTTCCTTCTCCTGTCCCCACCACTCTCTGTCTCTCTCTTTCTCACACACTTGGTCTTTATGGGTCTTTCCTCATGGAAATACTGAAATAGGACACATATACAGTAGCTTCGTGCCACCGTAGAATCAAAACTCATTTCTTCCACTTGCCTGTAAATCCAAACAATCGATCTCCCTCTTGATTCCCTTTTCCTTCTGTTAAACGCATTTACGTATATTTATATTCTTTCCCCCGAAAACAGGACAACATAAAGGAAGTTCATGCAACCATAAAAATCAAGTCCCGTCTTTCTTCTCTCTCTTTCTCCACTTTTTCTCTCTCTTTCATGGCCATTGGAGCCATGAAATCCAAGACCCTCCTGCACAATAATCACCACCACCACCACCAACCAACAACCTGCAATGGCTACAGTAGCGAAAGTAGCTCCTCAAGTCCACCACCGTCCCCTCGCCGTCACTCTAATCTTTCCCATTGTCGTCGGCGACTCCGCTCTAAACCCCATTCTCTGACCCGCTGGGACAGCTTCGTTGCTGGAATATTCTTTCGGCGTAATCTCCGGTACTTTTTGGTACTTCCCCTGTTTTATATCCCTGGTCTGCTCATGTGTGTCGGTCTGTTTTCGACTTTCGTGAGCCAGCCTCCTCTGCCTGGTTCGATCTATCGTAGCCACGAGATCTTCCAAAAGCTTTGGCATGATATTCAGTCCGATAATTCGTCTGCAATTGAGGTTGGATTCATGGGTTTTTATTTATTTTCATTTTTAGTGCTCTGTTTTTATTTTTATTTATTTTTTATTTTTTCATCACTCACTGTTTGATTGTTGAGAAAATGACAAAAATGTAGTGGAAGAAAACAGATTAGAATTTTGATACCCGAGGGAAATAGAAGAGAATTAAAAAAGACATCCACTCATGGGGTATATTTATTTTCATCTTTAGTGCTCTTTTATTTTTCATCACTCCCTGTTTGGCTGTTGAGAAAATGACAAAATATAGTGGAAGAAAGCAGAGTAAAATTTTTGGACCCCGAGGTAAATAAAACAGAATTAAGACGACCTCCACCCAACGAGTGAACTGAGCTCAGTACAACACAAAACAGAATATCAACATGTTATGCAAGGAAATGCTGGTCGATTGCTCCATTTGGGGTTGGAAAAGTAAAGTAAATTGCAGGTTGTTGAGCGTGATCTTAAAAGTTAGACAAAAATTCTTTGAAAATTTTATATTGAGGTTTTCTTTCAAAACGTATAGGCTAATGTAGGTTTTAAGAACTACAATTGTTTTGACTTAGTGGTAACTTGTGATAATTATGGAGCGAATGACATGGGTTCAAAACTTCAAATCCTACCTTATTTAGAAGGGTTTAATTTAATGTGGGTATCTGTAAACCGATTAAAGATGTTCAGCAATTTAAGACTTAAAAGGTTTTTGTTTTAAAGTCATAATAGCTGAGTATGGGAGTATGAGGATATGGTGTATGAGGATACGAGCTAAAAATGTGGTATCACCCAAAATCCAAAATGCAGAGTATTGTGATTACTTGATTCGTGCATCAATATAATCAAGTCGCAAGTGCTATCTACTTTCTATTTTGGATGAGAATACATTATTACGGTGTACTATGTTACTCCAAAACACCATCATACTCCCATATTCTGTTAGTACTCGAAGTTTTATTTTCTTTTTCCTTACGATTTCTTGGCAATCAAGCAGAATGTAATAGTAGAATGAAGTAGATAATTTATTGAAAAAGAAAAAGAAAAAGGTGTTTTGATTACTTGATTGATGCATGTATGCTAAATGTTGAAACACCAATTGAGAAATTTTTTGTATGAAATCTGTTTTAACTATGGAAGAAGATACCAGTAAGTCAATAACATATCTCAATTTTGATAGAAAATATGATCATTCTCTCATAAATAGAAATATTCTCTCCTAGGGACAGTTTAGTTTATTTATGTGGTTACTATGCTTTACTAGTTTTGGTTAGAACATAATTGCCAATCATGTTTTGAAATGTTATTCTTTGATAAGCATTGCACTCCATTGCAGCTTATCAGGTCTGCAAGATCCTTTTTAGTGGAATGTTGTGAGCATTGGGAACCAAATGAAGCTTTCTTGAAATGATTGTTTCGAATAAAATGATTTATAGAACATCTTTTCTTAATAATGTTTTCTTTCTTTGTCCTATCTATTCCACATCACAAATGAGCTCAAAGTTGAATGTCTAACCTTGAAAGCAATATTCTGCATAATTTTGCTTCATATCCTTTTAATTTGTCACGTGCTAATTGTGGCTGGCTGAGTTGATAAGCTGTTTCTTATTGTAGTTGTCCTCTGTATGGAGACACCGAAGGAGGCTGAAAGAGCAGAAACCCTGTCCAAACGCAACTGTTGGACGACAGTTAGGTAAGAAAAATAACATAATCTCATACTAGTGACAGATTTTATGGTTTAATCATACAATTCTCCAATTCGTCTCATTGGAAATTATTGATTGGGTTTTGGGAATTACAGCTACACGAATCTTGTTATGTTTTTTCATAAGGTGAGAGAAATAGCTGGCCTTTATATGGTAAACTAATTTATCCCATTGAATTTCAGAATCTTCTGGCTTGAGTGGCTACTTGATTGTTGATGCTAATGGCGGTCTTAACCAACAGCGTTCATCGGTATGTTAAGTAGCTTGGTGCTCCAGTTATTGCAGATATACCATTCAGACTTTTTCATAAATGTGTTTGTGTATATTATATTTCTTAAATTTTAGTCCAATTCCATGAAAAACCCTCATAATCATCCTTTTTTTTTTCCATTTAAATTTCCATCTTCTGAAATTTTTGGAATTGATATTATGTTCTAAGTGCGAGTGAGTGCACTATTGCAACTTTGTAATGGTAGTGTGGGCAGTGCCATATGGTATTCTTTCCAGAATCTCAAAATTGCACCACAACATTTTCAAATAGTCGATAAGACCATGATTTTAAACTAAATTTTTGTCAAACTTCGGTCAGTAGGGAATGCATGTCACTCGTTAAGGTTTGTGCATATAAATTTTGTTCTTCTTTAACTATTTTTTATCTGGCAGATTTGCAATGCAGTGGCTGTAGCAGGGCTTTTAAATGCAGCACTTGTCATCCCTCACTTTGAATTCCACAGTGTTTGGAGGGATCCAAGGTCAGTGGCTATATCATTTTACTAACATCATCATTTTAATATTTCTAATTTTTAGTAGGAAAAAAGATTGAACAGTCTTCACGTTAGAACCCTCTCATATTAAGCAGTCTTCACATTAGAATCCTCTCAGATTGAGCAGTCTTCGAATTCGAACCCTCTCAAATTTGTTGTTAAGTTTATGTAAGTCTACTTCAAGTTATATTTATGGGAAAAGAAGAGAACTAATTTTCTCATTGAAGAGATGTTAGCATGTGCAAGCACTTAAGGAACATCTAAAAAGCACTAAAACCTGGCAATGCCCTAGATGTATAAAAGCACTAGGTGAGGACTGAGGTGGAATGGTTTTAGTTTATATTTGTATTTGTTGTAGATGTTTTGAAAGTCATCACAACAGGTTAAAGAAACTCTCTCCCTTGCTCACCACGTTCTGTGAGCGTGGAGGCTGTATTATATATATATATATATTCATGGCCAATTTTTTTTTAAAACAAATTTTCGTGTTATAATAACAATTGTATTTTATAATTGGAAAAGGCTGAAGAGAGGTCTTGCCATGAGCTTTCCTTTAGTTTCCACATCCTATGTTTTCTTGTATACGTGCCTAAGCAGATTAGGGTGGATGATTTGTTCATCATTTCACCTAAATTGCAGAGCCAAATGCATTAGCATCTGTATGCTTGAACAGCCCAAAGTTCCAATACTTTTTCTGTTCCTATGTAGTTGAACAACCTTCCATCTTAAATCTTGACCTTAGTACGTAACCATCTACTAACACACTGAAGCTAAAATTTAAGCAGTTGGTTCCACTAGCTGTCCCAACTGACGGTCCTAGCTGCTCTATCAGAAAGCATGCCTAAACTGTATTGTTTCAAGGCTGTGCTCATAGGGAGCATAATCAGGATACCCTCTTTACTATATATGAGTTCTTAGTAATTATATCTTTTTATATGTTCAATACTATAATCTAAACAATATTCATATCTTTCACAGTGAGTTTGGCGATATTTTTGATGAGGACCATTTTATAGCCACCCTTAAGGGCTATGTGGAAGTGGTTCGGGAGCTACCCGGAGAAGTGATGGAGATGTATGATTACAACATCAGTAATATACCAAATGTCCGAGTCCAAGCTTGGGCTCCTGTCAGTTATTACTTGGGAGAAGTTTATCCTGTCCTACGCAAGCAACGGTGGGTACTAGATAATTTTCCCCCTCTTATCAAGGCATTATTGTATCTATCTGACTGAAGGGTTATTCCGAGTTAAGGGTTATTGCGAGTTACTTTTACTGATGATCAATGATGCCAACGAACTGAGACTTGGAGCAAACTAGTTGTTGACTAATGAAGAAAACAAATGCAAATTATTAGTGTGTATGCATAAAAATTTCCTTGATTATTTAATTGTTTGATGCAGGGTCATCCGTATATCCCCCTTCGCAAATAGATTGGCTGTGAATGTTCCACCCCATATTCAATCTCTAAGATGCCTGGCTAATTATGAAGCATTGAGATTTTCTTTTCCTATTTCAACACTTGCAAGAAAATTAGTCAACCGAATTATTGAGAAGAGCTCGAGGAATGGCGGGAAGTATGTTTCCATCCACCTTCGATTTGAGGAGGTACTGATGCTTACTTTTCATTTATCTCCGGGCAATGCTTTTGAATATTGTAACATTGGTTTTTTTGGGTTTCTAATCTTAACAAAATAAATTGAATCTCTTTCTTCAACCTGTAGGACATGGTGGCCTTCTCATGCTGTGTGTATGATGGTGGTAAAGCTGAAAATTTTGAAATGGATTCAGTTCGTGAAAAGGGTTGGAGGGGAAAGTTTAAAAGGAAAGACCGTGTAATTAGTCCTGGTCTCAATCGAATTAATGGAAAATGCCCTCTAACTCCTTTGGAGGTATCTCAAATATCTTTATTTTGTTTATTTTGTTTTTTGGACCTCTGGAATCTCAATTTTGAGAGTTTTTTAATTTTAAAACTTGGAATTGCTCATGATGTTGGTATTTTCCTGTGGATTTTTTTTTTCTATATTGTGCTAAGGCTTACTATGTTGCAATTTGCTTTTGGTTTTCAATAACTTGTTCTATTGTATCTGGTAAGAGTATGTCAAAAATTAGTGTAACTTAGAAAAAGTTTGTCCTTAGTATAATAAGGCTTTTTCGTTTTGGGAAAAATATCTTAGGAGCAGACAACTTAATTTGGCTTCTTCTCGGCCAGTTTCAATTATGCAGGTATTTGGACTGTGTGGATTGCACGGATCTTTCCTTTCATTCCTTTTGTCTCTTGGGAAGTCATTTTATCTTTGCAAATCTGAGTTTGAATCGGCTACCTGTGTTATTAATTTGATCATTTGTCCATGTGCTTGGCATTATAGACCTTTTTTTTTTTAAAAAAAAAAAAGGAAAGAAAGAAAAAGGAAAAATTCATCAATTTTTTTTGTTAAGTTTTGGCAGAAAATTTTTCTGACAGTTTTGAGTGGGAGTCATTTCAACTTGATAGTGTTGTTGTGCTTGAACTGAACTACATCCTGATAGCTGTTTCTGTTTGAAGTCAGTTGTACAATATCTTGGGAATCATGGTTTAAGCAGTCTTTAGAAAGCTGTTCTTAGGCTCTGTTTGGACATTGGTAAGAACAAGGGAAAGGAAAGTTTAACGCCGAATATTTATTAATATGATTCCCTTCTAAAGCATTTGTAAACCTTTTCATTTCCTTTCCATCATTCTTTCCTAGATCCTGATGGAGGTTTTATATTTTGGGAAACTTGTCTGCCATATATATTTTATTCCAATATTGTTACATGACTGCATTTCTTACTTTTCCTTGCACAGTCGCCTATCATGGCATATAATAACCCTTTTTGTTGCTTGTGTTTCCTTGTCAGCATAGGTTGGGATGATGCTAAGGGGAATGGGATTTGATAACAACACGTTAATATATTTAGCTTCAGGGAAAATATACCAGGCAGAGAGAAATTTAGCTCCTCTACTAATGATGTTTCCCCTCCTTCAGACCAAGGAGTCGCTTGCAACCCCAGATGAGCTTGCTTCTTTCAAGGTACTACAAAACTTCTATTGTCTCTATTGCAACATTTGGTTTTCATATTCCTCAATCGCAAACTCTAATCCATCATTTGAAACCCAAAATCTATACTTAAGGAGTCTGTTGGATTAAGTTGAGTTGGTGACATGGCAAATCAACCTGTGTGGCTTTAAACTCATTATCTTCATTGTCAGTGCATTATCCCAACTCTTCTGGTCAGTAATACGCATCACTTCACCATTCCTCATTAGCCAGACCTAAATAACTAAGGCATTAGATGTTTGATATTTGCTAGCTCTGTCCATGCCTATTTCAGCTACACCCTCCTCACCCTTCTAGAGCCATCAACTTGCCCTCATGCCTCACCAGTGGGATCAATGTTCTTCATAAATTGCATTAGGCAACTAAAAAGTCAAGTCAGCAAGTCATTCAAGTCAGTGCCATGAGAACAGGACCAGGTGTCAAAACAAAAATATTTCTGGTTCGATCTTTTTCTGAAAGACTTTTGATTAGACCTGAAAAATTAAATTTAGCTGAAACTTGTGATATTTTTAGCAAAGAAATGTAGCAATGCCTAACGATTATCACAATTTCTCGAATTTGCCGGTTGACTGGGACTAGGTTCAAAGTCTAGATCCATATATGAAAAAATGGTTTTTGTTTGAACTATATTGGAATACTGACCAAATCCAGTCAGTAATGCCTGTTTGACTTTCCAAGTTACATGACTAAGTGCACACGTTAAATATAAGTTAATGCAAAACAGGTCTGGAGATAGGTTGGCCAAAAATGCCAATTCTAATCCTGTCATATCGGTGCAGTTTCTGGTTGAACCTGTGAGTTCTACAGCCTCATTTAACTCCCTTCTTTCTATTTTGTTTAACAGGGCTATTCTTCGAGGTTGGCAGCTTTGGACTACTTGGTATGCTTGTTTAGTGAAGTTTTTGTGACCACTCAGGGTGGAAACTTCCCACATTTTCTGATGGGCCACAGGAGATTCCTCTATGATGGACATGGCAAGACCATCAAGCCTGATAAACGCAAGCTTGCTATCTTATTGGATGACACGGGCATCAGGTACTCTCTCTCTACCTCATGCAGTATCGATCTTCAGTCCTTGTAATCAACTTATCTGCCTGTATATAAATAAAAAAATATTCAAGATTTTCGTTGTAAAATGTACTCCTGTTAAGACAATCAGGAGGACAAGGAAGACAATAATTCAGTAGAATTAGCTAAATCAAAAGTATGAATGTGTTATGCATGCCATTAAGGCACATTCTTTAAGTTCACAATTTTCCTACTTGTGTAGTGGACCCAAGGAAACTGTCTCTGGGAGGAAAGCCCAACCATAAGATGTAGACCTAAGGGCTGCATACCAAGAGTACTAGCCACACTATAACACTTAAATCACTTATAAATTAATTACAAGTAATTGCCAAAATAAATTGGTCTCTTTGCAAGAGCACTGATGTAGAAAAGTATAGTGTCTGGGTGAAATTGTAGGGCCTAAATGGGAATTTTAAAAAATGAACCAGACTGGGTCTGCTTCTTTAATGCTACCTAGTTTTTAAATAAACAAACTAACAGCTGGTTTGAAAAAATAATTTTAAAAAAAATTGTGTTTATGCCTTGTTTTCTGTACAAGGCTGAACTGATTTACAAGAAAAAATGATTTACCAAACAGTGTTGATATCAAAATGGCCAAGACTCATCTTAAACTGTCTGGGTTTTTATGTTTCCCAAACAGCCCCATAAATGAAAGTGTCAAAGAGAAGCACAAATTTGACCATGGGGTTAGAACTAGTTGAAAGTTAAAACCCAGGTAAACTACAACTATTGAAACATAAAATAAAGCTGCTCTTCTTGTACTCCCAAAGTTGATTTTCCATTTCTGCAATTGAGGCCATATTATATCCTTCTAAGCAGAAATATGGTTAAATGCTTCCTAAAATGTAACATTTTTGTCATACGAATTTGAAGAATCGTAACATATTTATGCTTTTTCCAGCCACTGATATAGAAACATGTCTGTTCCTTGGTTCACAGTTGGAAAGATTTCAAGGATCAGATGGAAGCAATGCTCACCGAAAGTGACCGTGAAGGGATTAAGGTACCTAGAAGTAGAAAAGCCATCAAGAAGGCTTCTGTCTATACATACCCTTTGCCGGATTGCAGATGTCTCCGAAAGTCACAAAATTCAACTCTCAAATCTACCCATAGTTTCCACATGCTTGATCACCAGCTCCAATCGTTGATCTAAAGAACAAACCTCACGCTTCAGCAGCTGCTCTCTCTTACACAGTCGTCAATCATAGAGTTTGAGTATATTGTTGGTGCTTTATTTCTTTTTTAACTTAGGCTTTTCCTTGTGCCCACAACCAAGAAACCTGCTGTGCAACGGTTGATAGCCATTGCAGTTGTATATGTGAGATGCAGGTTTTCCAATTTTGACATGGTGGTAGATTCCAAGTTCCGCTTGATTGTTTTACTTTCTGCATGCAGACTTTCAGAACTCTTCTCTGCATCAGTTAAATTCATTTAGGTAGAAGATTGACTTTCCGGCTCCTATGAATTGGCCCAGACTAGAGGTTCTTTCTGCAGCAATTCTTTGTTATAATCTAAATATCGTCCATCACGAAGTGTCAGACAATTTTATGGTTCCTGTCATTACAATTTTGTCTATTATCTTTGAATCTTGCTTGCATAGACAATATAGAGTTAAAGAGGACCTCTACAAGAGTGGGGTGCATTATAACTTGTTTATTCAAATTTGTGGAAGATCTGACTGGTTGGGAGGAAAAAAAAATATGATTGGCCTTTTGCTCTTTATTGAATGGCTCTTGTTGAAATGTATGTTTTTGCATTAATGACAAAAGTAAATATTGTTTTTATTTGTGTAAGATGTGTGAACATGTACATATAACAAATAAATAAATATTAATCGGGTTAGGAAGGTCGTTGCCTTAATGCAGAATCAACTCGATGATGGATGTCAATGTCCTGTTGTTACAAGCCCCACAACGAACCTCCGTGCTCGTTTCTATGTCCTCGCAACGTAGAGAATAATCACAACGAGCTATTCCCAATACTGTTCACGTACCCAAGCCCATGGAGACTCAATGGTGATACTCCAAGAAAGAGTTCTAGTGAGAGAGAGAGAGAGAATACGTAGGGAGAATTGTGAAGAACTTCTACTCTGATATTAACTCATATATCAGATAGATAGAGTCCTCAGGTGATATAGATTGCACTCATCCAATCCCATATCATCCTAACCACCTGAGATTAGGACTTATCCTAATCCTATTAGGTTATCAACCTAAACTAGGAAGCTTGCCCTTAATGGACGGATATTGGACGGGTCTTAACCCAGCCACCTGAGATTAGGACTTATCCTAATCCTATTAGGTTATCAACCTAAACTAGGAAGCTTGCCCTTAATGGACGGATATTGGACGGGTCTTAACCCAGCCCAAAAGTCTAACAGTTTGTTTTCAAGGCATTTGCAGGACCTATCTTATTTGCATTGCAGATCGAGTTTTTAGTGTGAAAATTGATTCAAAAGAGGGTTTTTCTGGTTATAATTCTTGATGCATTTCATGCATGGTACTGTTTTAATCTTGATGGAAAATGAAATCCGGAAAAGAGTTGTGCCCATGCTGTTCAAAGAGACTATATATCATTTTCTGTAATATGGGTGGGTTGTGTTATTGAAGAGTATGCACAACGTGGAATGAATGACTGGACTGGCAAGTCACAATGGAAATCTACCCCTACTCCTAAAATCTTTCCTAGTACTAATAAATAAGTGTGAATGTACTTTTATGTGCGCAAATTTGAAACTTTTGTTAACTGAAAGTAAAGATACATGCCACTATGCTAATAGATAGTCTGCACTTTTCTTAAACATATCTGATAAATATATCCAAATCCATTGAGCATTTGGATTTGAAATACTGAGAAATCTTGAATTCAAAATTATTTTATTTTTCTGACTTTATTAGTGCCCCAATCGCAAACCATCATACTTCAAATAGTTGACATAGAAGCACTGCGTCATAGCAATGTATTTTGTAAAAAATATATATTATATATAAAAAGAAAAAAATAAATTGAAGTATATTTCTTTCCAAAAAAAAATAAAATTGCAAACTTCGTGTTATTTGGATGTTGAGATGTGTATCGCATCAAATAGAAAAAGTTAATTTGATAAAGCATCTAAAAGTTCGACAATTTTAGGCCAATTTTGGGCTTTCGAAAAATATCTTTGGAGAGTCTCATGGGCAGAATAGTTGCTCTTGGTGCTTATGCCTCAAGTAATGAAAGGTATTAAGTTTGACCACCCTTGTGGGATCAGCCACCAACTCGATTATTAAGAGTTGATAGATATGGAGTGGCCAATAACATTGCTCGTATCAAGAATTGGGTGAGTCGAAGATTCAAATACCTCAAAAGAAGAGATATATATATATTGAAATGACATCATAGATAAAACTATATGATTTTTGATACGCTTGTAATTGTAATGACATCAATGAATTGGGGTCTACTATGTAGTGGTCCGAATCCTTCCGGTGAAGTGGGACAAATTTGGGAGGAGGTGGATTTAATTGGACTCCTTGGAGAGGTCCCGAATCAACCCGGATATGCATGCGCTCGTGTCCGAGACATGGAAGTTGAGAAAAATCATTTCAAAACTTTTGCTCTTCATGGGTAATCATGGAATTGAATCGGCTAGTGGCAGCTTTACGCCACTGTGGGCGGATCCAAGCTTTCAAACGTGGGAAATCTCTTCATTCTCATTTAATCAGACTTGGGTTTTGTCATAACGTGTTTCTGGCCAATAATTTGATTGCCATGTATGTTGATTTCGGCGCTCTGAATGATTCACAGAAGATGTTTGATGAAATGCCTGATAGAAATGTTGTTACTTGGACAACCATGGTTTCAGCATATACCAATTGTGGAAGACCTGATGAAGGTATTAAACTTTTCACCCATATGTTAGAGTCTAAGTCTGAGATACCCAATGGGTTCATGCACTCTGCTGTTCTAAAAGCATGTGGTCTAGTGGGTAATCTTGAATTGGGTAAATTGATTCACAGAAGGATTACTGGAGATAAATTAGAGATTGACACTGTTTTGATGAATACCCTTTTGGACATGTATGTCAAAAGTGGGAGTTTAAGCGATGCCCAGAAAGTTTTCGACGAGATTTATGTAAAAAATTCAACTTCATGGAATACTATCATTTCGGGGTATTGTAAAGAAGGTTTAATGGAGGAGGCAGTGAATTTGTTTCGCCAAATGCCAGAACCTGATGTTGTGTCTTGGAACAGCTTAATTGCTGGTTTCGTGAATAAAGAATGCCCACGTGCATTGGAATTTGTATGTATGATGCACCGGGAAGGCCTTAAGCTTGATGGGTTCACTTTTCCTTGTGCTCTTAAAACCTGTGGTTGTCTTGGTTTGTTAGCTATGGGTAAACAGATTCACTGTTACGTATTTAAATCAGGTTTTGATTCATGCTATTTTACTGTTTCTGCTCTTATCGATATGCATTCTAATTGCAATGAACTGGATGAAGCAATAAAGCTATTTGATCAATACTTGGGATGTAGGGCTTCTGGTCACGATAGCTTGGTGCTTTGGAACTCTATGCTTTCTGGGTATGTTATTAATGGACAAAATATTGCTGCCATCAATCTGGTTTCACAAATTCATAGATCAGGTTCGCATTTTGACTCCTATACTTCTAGTAGTGCTTTAAAGGTCTGCATCAATTTGCACGACTTGAGACTTGGGCTCCAAGTGCATGGTTTGGTAGTCACCAGTGGGTATGAGTTAGATTATGTTGTTGGAAGCATTCTTATAGATCTCTATGCAAACTATGGGAATGTTAAGGATGCACTAGGATTGTTTCATAGGCTTCCAAAGAAGGATATCATAGCTTGGTCTGCTTTGATTGCAGGGTGTGCTAAAATGGGATTTAACTCGTTAGCTTTTACGCTTTTTAGAGATATGCTAAATTTAGATCTCAAAGTAGATCAGTTTGTTATTTCAAGTGCTCTGAAAGCTTGTTCAAGTCTAGCATGGCTTGGGAGTGGCAGACAGGTTCATGCTTTCTGTATCAAGAGCGGGCTTGAATCAGAGGGGGTAACAGTAACATCTCTCGTTGATATGTACTCAAAATGCGGAGAAATTGATGATGGAATGGCCTTGTTTGATAATACATTAGAAAGGGATTACGTGTGTTGGACTGGGATCATTGTCGGGTGTGGACAAAATGGAAGAGCAGTAGAGGCTATTAGGTTCTTCCAGGAGATGATACAATCAGGGACGAAGCCAAATGAAATCACTTTTCTCGGTGTTCTTTCTGCCTGTAGACATGCTGGTTTGGTTCAGGAAGCATGGACCATTTTTGAGTCCATGAAAACTGAACATGGACTGGAACCTCAATTAGAGCATTATTATTGCATGGTTAATCTTCTTGCTCAAGGTGGATTTTTTAAAGAGGCAGAGAAATTGATTGCCAATATGCCTTTTGAGTCTGATGAAACCATATGGGGCTCTTTGCTTGGGGCCTGTGGAACTCATAAAAATACTGAATTGGTTAATTTCATTGTTGAACGTCTTCTTGTAACTGCACCTGAAGACCCATCAATATTTGTGACACTTTCAAATGTTTATGCTACATTGGGAATGTGGGATGATTCAAGTAAAGTGAGAGAAGCCATAAAGGAAGTGGGGATGAAAGAAGCTGGAAAAAGTTGGATTGAAATTACAACTTAAGGAACTCTGCTCTATTGCATTGCATGGTCCGATTTGATTGCCCAAATTTGAAATTAAATGGTTCCATACATTAATTTATCATATCTAAGAGAGATTGTCTCATATGTTATTGCCCTTCACATGAGACAATCTGAAATCTGGAGCTGTGGAACATCACCATTTACTTGACAGTTGGAAGGATCTCAATAAAAAGGTAGTCCTTGGCAGCAAAGTTCAGAGCAATGTTGCATTTCATTTGACGGGTATGCCGAATTACTTTCTTTACTTTGGTTACGGCTCAATTTGATCTGCCATTTATTGCTGCCTTGAGGTTGAAGGTTGGATCTCAGCCAATCCATCAAATCAAGTATTTTTACAAGTATAGTAAAGGTGAAGAAAACAAGAACCCTTCTCAAACTTTACCCTTGATGGTTTCTTCTATATGTTCATCTTCCCTCTTATGGGTTCGACTTGCACCGTTAAGCATTCATCCTTTTTTATTCTTTTTTCATTTTATGTTCCAGTCTATGTTCAGGTTTTTGAATTTGATACAATCATCTGCATCCCTGTCACATGGGTGCTTTGAATTATTTAGGTATGTGACAATTATCTCGTCTAAATGTGTAATTGGTCTTACTTTGTCATTATTCTTCCCCTCAACCAAATGAATTATGTTAGTGGCAAATGTATTTTCCTAGCAAATGGTCGATTTCTGCTTGCTGATGTATTAGTGGCTTTATCAATATCATGAAAATACTGCCAAGGTGGCCGCAGACCTATTCTTCAAGAATGTTGTAAAGTACTTGGGACATGGGCACTATTGTTGTCTATATACAAGTGTTGTTGGCGAATGACTTAATGACAGCTCTGTTCTTTGCTATCCACTTACTTTGTTTCTCATAGTTAGCTCTTATTACTGCTGTATTTTTCTAATATATTATTTATTGATTGTGAATGACTTAATGTCTGTTTTTCTTTTCCTTTTTTTCTTGTCCTTTTTTGGGTTTGGGGTTGGAGGGTGGGGACTCTGGATATTCAGGAATCTATGATTGTAAAATGTGGAGGGATGTGAGGGAGACAAGGAAAAGACACCAAGTTGAAAAATTTTAGTGAAGAGATAGGGGGGCTTAGAAAGTGAGAAAGGAGGACATACAAAAGGTTCTCCAGAATATTCCAACTTAGCTGATTCCCATCATCCATTCTATCCCACACATCAAGGGTGGTTGAAAACCACTTTGACTGGGGCTAGCCCAGTTGATGAGGGTGCAAGGGGGAAAAGATTAGGATTAGGCTTGCTCTATGGGTTGAATCCCCTCTAATGTAACCCCAAAAAAATAAAATAAAGAAGGATTAGAGCTTTTCTGCCCCAAATTAAATTCCATGTTTGGGGACCTTCAAGGAATTGTTTGGTGAAGTTTCTAACGAGGACCTTTAATAAGTGGAATTTCTTATATTCCTCTTGATTTTTTTTTTTTTTTTGGGATCCTTTTTTAAATATTTGTGGCCCTTTGGGCTAGTGATGCTGGTTCCAAGCTGCTAGCCCCTTCATGGGAGGTACAGTTGTGCTTAAAAATATTGCATCTTTCAGAGAATGTATTGGGGTTCAATCGGTGAGAAAAAGGCCCTTGGAGTAGATTTTACTGTAATTGCATGTTTCCAAATGACATGTTGTGTGTTTGTTCTGCATTCAGATCTTGGAACTGCTCTTCCAACAGTACATGGTATTTTACTATTTTGTGATTTATATGCTGAGATAATCTATTGTTTCACCTCTATTTTTAATGTCCTATGTATGCAGATACAATTGGAAGTTGAAAAGGTAGAAAAATTGCCCAAACACAACTGTGGGACAAGAGTTTGGCATGGCTAAATCTTAAATTAAAATTTCCTACACCAATTGTCGTCCTGATGAGGGGCCACTGGTAAAATCTCTTATCATAATGAGCTTCTTGATTTGATCTTATAATTCTTTAAATTGTATCAATCATGATGAGCTTCTTGATTTGATCCTTATGGTTCTTTAAAGTATTATGGGACCTAATGTTTGCCATTGAATTTCAGTTTGACATAGTAGTGGTTACTTGATTGTTGAGGCTGAAGGTGGCCCTAGCCTTGACCAACACTCGACAGCACCCATTGGTATGTCACTCCTTTTGAGATTAATTGACCATCTTGGTGTGCAAAAGCTTGTGTTTGGTAGCGACTTGAAGAAAACACTCATTGATATGTCACTCCTTTCTAGATTTATGACCATTTTAGTGCAAAAGTCTGTGTTTGGGAGCGACTTCAAGAAAGTATCAACAATTTTCTTTTCTTTTCTTTTCTGTTCTTTTTGTTGGGTAGAAAGTATGATTTCTGCTGATCACTATAATGATTTCTGGCTTGTTTGGGTCCCATATCCTCTGCATTTATTGTAACCTTTTGTAATTACCAACCACAACATGCTAGACATTAACCATTTGGTTATTCCAATGAAATACAAGCTTGATATTTGTGAAATCGGAAATCCTTCTCTTTCAAATTCCAAATCTGTGGAACCCACATCCACCCCGCAGCATTTTCTGGTCTGCATTTGTTGTTGTTGTTTTTTTTTCAGGGTAGTATTTGTTTGTGACCCTATGCCAACCCAAGATTGTACAAACTATTGATGGGTTCGCAAAGAGGCATCCTTCTTTGGGGTGCAACTCGGAACGGGGTCACTATGGGATCCAGTCAATTCGGATCAGTCCTGGTCCTAATTCATCAATTCGAATTGAATTCAGACCAGTTCTCGGATTTACCCTTTTGTAATCCAATCTGCTAGTTCGATCCACCAATCCGATCCTAAATCTGAATTGTCAATCCGATTTTTATTAAATTATATTCTATTGTTATTATTATTATTACTATATATGCAGTGTTCTCTTTGAATTTTATAACATTATAAATTTAAAATGCAATAATACCAAAATACTTGTCATTTTTAAAAAAAAAAATTCTAACCTATATTAAGATGCAAATCATTTTTTAATTCATTTGTTTTCCTAACACACTATCTAATTTAAAATACAATAATTCCAAAATATTTTTGACATTGTTTTAAAAAAAATTCCTAATCTATATTAAAATGCAAACTATTTTTTAATTTATTTGTTTTCCTCACCTAGTTTCTAATTTAAAATACAATAATTCCGAAAAATATTTGATACTTTTTTATTTTCCTAACCTAGATTAAAATTTTATTTTTAAAAATTTATTTATTTATTTATTTTTAATAAAGAATTGCGGACCAATCCGGTCCAAATTAAATCTGATCGGAATTCAATTAGAATGGGAAATGGTCCTAAAATTCCTAGTCTAAATTACCTTGGATTGGTCCTCCTTTTCCCCATCTCCGATCCAAGTTGTGCCCATAACTGAGTCCCTTGTTGTACATAAATGAGCCCAAATCCTAGCACATGCATTGCCAGCTAATCTTGTGGCAATCTAGCGGCAAAGTGTAAGGGCTGGTTGGCAAATATGAAAACTTGGGTGGGTAAAGATGAATTCGGCCGGTTTTCACTTGACCATTGTCTAGTAAATCTTCTTTTTTTTTTTTGTATCAGTTTTGTACAAAAAATAAGGCATATAAGCATTTAAGCCAACAATAAACTAGTTTATTTAAAAATCAGATAACAGTAATAGAGTAAATCTAATTCAATAATTTAAATTCCCAAATAGACTTTTAACTGTTGGGACTTTGGAACCTCAAAAATCCAGCCATGGTCTTGTTTACAAAATTTTATTTAAAAAGCACCACAGAGGACCTTAGGCTTGCGTACAGATTTCTCAACTAGGCAGTGGAAGGCTGCTTGCATGTAAAAGAGCAGATGGTCCCAAGGGTCCAGCCAATTGAGACTGACCCAACAGAAATGAGCACCAACAGGGACGTGGCTGGGTCCCAACAAGCCAAGGTGATGATGAGCCCCCGGATCCCTTGACCCTTGCTCGTGTAAGGCCCTTGGCCACGCTTCTGGCAGCTGGCTGCCTTAAATCGTGCTACGTTGTTTTCTTGTGCAATCATTTAACAAAAACAACTCCCCCTCTTCCCCGTCTCACTCTCTCACAGAGTCAACACTATGAACTGTCTCCCTCACCCTCACCCTCACCCTCTCCCCCTCTCTCTCTCTCTCTCTAATATATATAGAGAGATATAAAATATAAAATTTCATGCGTCTCATTAGGTGATTCTCAATTTTGTCCCAACTTATATGGTATGTTGATAGGTAGTCACCTTAGTTTATTTCAGACAAAAATTTTAAAATAAATAAATGAGTTTTTTTTTTTTAAAAAATGATGGTATGAGAAAAAAGGTTGAGCCAAATTTTACCCTATTTTTTTTGTGATTTGTTTGGATTTTTTTATGGTTTTTTTATATATCTAATGTGATATTAATAAGTTGATAAAGTTGCTATATTAATCTCATGAGTTGGAATACAAAACTGAAACTCATCTGATAACCCCAGAGTGGGTAGCTCAATGGCAGAGTAACCAAGGCTAATGGCGTATCAAGTCCCTTAGTCCATTATTCGACTCCCACTAGCTGCTAATATCCAGGACCACGGACTGTAAGACATAAGGGGGCGTTTGGTTGCCTGTAATGTAATGTAATTTAATTGACTGTAAAGTAGATTACAGTGTACTTTGATTACATTGGTAATTTAAATTACATTCCAAATTACATCCTACTTGTTTGGATGAGTAGGGAATGTGAAGTCAGATTACATTACATTACCCAGAAATGAGTTTGGATAGCCATGTAATTTAATTGACTGTAAAGTAGATTACATTACATTACCCAAAATAACACTACATTACACAGAAATGCGTTTGGATAGCCATGTAATTTAATTGACTGTAAAGTAGATTACTTTACATTACTCAGAATACATTGGTTGAAGTCTGCAATCCATTTTACAGCCTTTCTTCATGATAGATTACACCTGTAAAGTGGATTACATCCGCTCCATAACACGCCAAACATGATTTAAGCTATGTAATGTAATCTCAGATTACATTACATAGCACTTTACACCCAACCAAACGCTCCCTAAGCGTTGTTTCGGAAGTCTTGTTTGGGGTACAAGATTTAGTCTAATACGCACAAGTTGGCCCAGAATACCTGTATACAAAAAAAAAAACTCATTTGATGGGACTTGGAGCACACCCTCCCTCGCTTTATCGCTCTCAAAATAATACTCATATATTAGACATTTTTAAAATTATTACTATAATATTTATATTATATTTTTGAAATACACAAAAATAAAAATTCTATGTTTTAAGTAAGGTGGTTTAATAAATATGATTAAAATGTGTTCCATTTTATTTATTTATTTTATTTCCTCACCATATATCCAAACACTGGGTCAACATTAGGAACAGTGCTTGAGCTTGGTGGTGTTCTTTTCAGTGCTTTCGATGATTAAAACTGAAGCCCTGTACCTGTACAAAGGCCACAGAGAGAGACAGCAGGAATAAAATTCGTTAGATCCGATTTAATAAATTTGGCGCGAAATTCAACTCACCGCGGGAACTGCCGGGTTGGGTACGTATCTGACTCGGCCAATTTAATTCAACAGTGTCAGTACAGAAAACCAAGATCATGTGCTGCCACAGTATTGGTAGGCACACCAATTGATAGCATCCCATAATTAATGGATTAAATTATAGCTAGGCAACCCCAAGGGGTATATCACTTGGCCAAAAACCCTTGGAAATCAAGATAACGTCATGAGTTCGAACCTTGGGGCTAGCTCCCCGGGCGTATAACATAGTAAGGTTGGTAGGACATGCCTCCAGTGACGGATAACCAATTCCTGGATCTAAGTGTGGGCATGAATCTCCGCCACTATGCGAATCCATGTCTTACTGGTGTATGTGTTGAGGATCCTGTGCACACATCCGGGATTTGTTCCTCGATTCTATTCTTATTAAATGACATTAGGTATCAATTCCGAAGTCGTAAGAGGACAGACCGAGAGGATTTATCCTCGTATCCAAAAAAAAATTTAGAGCTAGATTATCATAGAAGGTTAGTCTGAATAAATTAAGGCCCATTTGCATTCGTTTGGGTTAGTTTATTCTAAAATCACTTTTAGTAAACTATTTCTCCACACGTCTCTTTGAGTTTGTGTTCAAATTATGTTTTCACACATCAAAATTTTCACACTAGAAGTTATTGTGATAAAAGTTGGTGTCTTCTAGCTTTTGGCATGAAAATTTTGTCATTCATCCTATCATATATCAAGTTGTCCAAAAGTGATTATCACCCTATATCTTGGATAAAGTGAAATTTTATAGTACGTCCAAAAGTGATTTTTAAAAAAGCTAATACAAACGAGTCTTAGTTCAGAAAGTTAAGGATTATGTTTTGAATATTTTATGATCGAGTCTCCATACTCTGACTATTATGATTGATGGGATTTGTAGGTAATTTCATCAATCTCTGAGATTAGTTTGGATTCGGCTAACTTGCAAACTTGTAGCACGAGTAGACTTAGGATATCCTATGACGGTAACGAAAATAAATATATAGATAAAAAGACCCATTTGAAAAACATAAAAATTTAGCTACGTGAAGATCAGTATAGCTACTTTAATTTTGGTCCCATTATTGTTTGAGAAGTTCAATTTTTCTAAAAATTTATTCAGCTGAAGATAACTATAAGCTAGTTTTGATTTCATCACTGCTTGACAAGTTCTATTTTCCTAAAAATCTGTTTAGCCTTATATAATAATAATAAGACTTAAATGTATTTTTTTTCCAAATATATTGTAATTTTTTTTTTTATTTTTGCCAAACAATATACATCAGTAGGCTAGCAATTGGTTGTTAGTAAAGAAGCAAAGTACCGAATGGGCCTTTTTTTTTTATGACGAGGGTGTCATAAAAACCACATAGAATAGCAATTGTTGCAATCAAAACCACAGAAGGGTAACGTGAAAATGACCAATAATTTAAGGGAGCATCAAAATAGAATCAACCCAAAAGAAAATTGCCCATTTTGGATTGATTTTTAGTTTGAATTAGTCCAAATTACACCCTAAGTTGGTTGGCCTTCACCTGGAGGACTAAAGAAGTGAGGTTTTTGAATCAATAATGTTGCCCATGCTGAGATAATGCCTTTTAATTAAGTTTACATTAAAAAAATCATGAGACAGAGAGTACAAAACAAGAGTCAAAAAATAGAAAAACTAGGATACATTTCCATAAATCAAGAGACTCATGCGCGACCATAAATCCAGGCTAAAATACAAAACCAGAAGACCACCCAGAACAAAATGCTCCCACTCGCACGCTGTACGAAAGCAAGGGTCATGTCTTGACCCAAGCACCTTATTAAGTGGGGCTTTAAACACAACCCTATATATGAGGACAGGTGACAAACTGTTCAGTCTCCACTCATATAATTCCTGTAACGTACGTCAAGTACTTAAAAAATTTCTCTCTGCTCACCTTTCAGAAAATGCTAATAGCAAAAAGTTGGAGAAAAGCCAAAGATTTTATTTTTTGGGAATCTCATGAATTCATATGTAATTTTATTACGAGAACCTTCTCGTATAAGTTTACATGAGGATATGTTTTTTTGTCAACATAGAACACCAACAGTTGGATTAGATATTCTTCTTATGTATGTTATGTATATTAAAAATTTTAATAATCTAACTGTTAGTTCCTATAAAATACGTACTGTTAAAAACTATGGTAGTTTTCTATCACAGTTTTTCACAATCTATATTTTAGAAACTGACTATCGGATGATTGTGATTTTTGACATGCATAACATGCAAAAGAATAATATTCAATTCGACGATCGACTTTTCAAAATACTCATCCTACGTTGTCAAAAAATCTATATCCTTACATAAACTTATATGAGAAAGTCCTCATAAAAAAAAAAAAAATTAGTGCTCAATTCATATAATTGGAATTTATGGATTGGAATGGTTGATTTTGGAATTTATAAGTTCGATTCCACTTATGAGAGTTATTGCAATTTAACTTTTCGAAAATTAATTAATGTAGAGTTGGCTTTGGCATTAATATGTTGGTGAGACAAGTATTCTTTTATTAGAATTTTTTTGTTTAAAGAACTACGAATTAAATTCAAACCCCAATTTTTTATTAAAAATTTAAAAAATACGAATTAGGTTCAAACCATTTAAATGGTAAATAAAATTTACCATTACAATGTATCTAAATTAGTGTCATGTATTCTTAAATTTTATTGAAAAATCTTCGATTCAACAAATAAAAATATATCAATACCCATTTATTAATATTAGAAAAGACTTGAAATGAAGTCGGTTTTTATCATTTAAAAAAAAAAAAAAAAGTTGAACAAAATTATGAACCAATTAAATACTAATTGGGAAAGAATACTTTAGTTTTAGTTGCTTTTTCTAACCCATAAACACAATCAATTTCCAAATTCTAAGGACTAACAATACAATTACATTCCTAATTAATTTTGACCCTAGCTAGCTGCACTCATAAAGTTTTTGGTAGTCGAACAAAGCATATGAATTTGTAAACCATTCCACCCTCCCCAAAGCACAAACACACAACCCCACCTCCAAAACATTTATTTTTTTTAAAAAAAAATGTGAATCCCCTAGACCTTTATTGGTCATTTTTTGCAATGAACAAGCTAGCACAATTAATGGGAACAATTTAATGACTCCCACGTAAATTGTTGACCATAGGAACAATTTAATGACTCCCACGTGCTCCTAATGTACTCAGAATCTCGGTTAAATAAATATAAAATAATATTAATATTAATAATAAAACCCAAAAGGGGCACCACCCAATAACACAATGGTGTCACATGTCAGTTTGGTTCCATCATGCAATTAATCAATAATTATTCTTTATTATAAAATAAAAATTTTAGGATCGAATCTTGACATACACTTTAGGAGATATCATATAGATAGAATTTGTAAATAATCTTTATGATTTAGTTGGAATCTAAATTTCAATGGGAGTAATTTTTTTTTTTTTTTGGATAATTAAGATGGGAGTCATTTTAAAATATTCTATACCGTTAGAGTAAAACACAATTTTTATGAAAAAAAAAATATTATTAGTGAATGAGGCATATAGATATACATATATATTTTCAATAATTCTATATCATCCTATACTTTAATCCAAAATTAAAAATCACCCTAACATGTCGTGTTTTGAGTGGTGTATGAAAAGGATGGAAGCAATTTGAGAAGATAGATCTCACCACTCAAAGCATGACACATCAGGATGGTTTTTAATTTTGAGTTAAAGTGTTTGATGCTATAGTATTTTTCATATATTTTACTTACCAAATAATTTCTCAAATTGGTGTATGAGAGTTGATAACTATGTGTGTGTTCTCGATTAAAGTAACACTAACATCTTTTTCTTAACTATAGAAATTAACCTATCATTATCGAGTGGAGATCTTCTGTCCCATTTTTTATGTACCACTTCCTGTCCCCTCTCACAAAAGACCATCTTGAATATTTATTAAAGTGAGATTTTCAATGTGGTCTTTTGTGAGAGGGGACAGGAAATGGTACATAAAAAGTGAGATAGGAGATCTCCACTCATCATTATCCAAACTTTTTCATACTAACAAATGAATTTCAACGCGTTTTCAAGGATCGAATTGAATCTGAGCATTCTCTGTACAAGATCGAGAAAAATTAGATTAAAAAATTTGAAAAAAAAAAAAAAAAAAAAAAAAAGAAAGAAAAAACTCACCCTGTTCAATTGCAATGAAGAGAGAGAGATTTTAGACATCAAAAAAAAAAAAACAAAGCAAATAAAATTTCATGACAAACTAAAAACCAACTAAAACCCACTATAGATGACAACAAAACAAGGCAAAATAGCCTTAGGATTAAAAACATACAACTCATCCAAATTAGAATAAACCCCCACGGCTCCAGCCACTGAATCAAACTCCTCAACACTCCCCTGCTCCAAGTTCTTCTTCACTCTCCCAGCAATCACTCTACAAACCAACATAGCCCTCTTCTCATCACCGCCGCCGCCCTCCGCCACCACTCCGCTACCACCAACACTATCATGGGCCTTCCCACTAGTCGCCGTCGTCAAAATCCCTTTTCCGGCGACCCCTCCTCCTCCTCCTCCTCCGACGCCGACGACCTTGAACCCATTTTTTATTATACTGCAGACATTGCAATTGGGTATTGTGTTGCAGAGATTGGATGAGCCGTTGAGGCCTAATGAGCAGGCGAATGTGGTGCAGTGGAAGCGGAGGAGCTCGTTGCCGTCGGCTATGCAACGTGGGTGCTTCTTGGGAAGTTGCTTTGTGGCTTTGGCTTTGATGGTGTCTCTGTATTCTTCGAATTTGGTTATGGTTTTGGGGGTGTTTTGGATTTTGAGGATTCGGTCTATTTTGCAGATGGGTGTTTGTTTTTTGAGCCAGCTTGATTGGAATATGATTTCCACTATGTTCTTGCTTGTGTCTTCTGGACCCAGTTCAGATACTGTTGAGAGAGAGAGAGAGGAGTGAGAGAGAAATTGTAAAGCTTTACTACATAAAAGAACAAAAAAATTTAATAATTTTCGTAGAATTATATTTTACAAAATGCACTTTTAAATTAACTATTCTTATTATGCATGTCAATATGTCATGCATACCATTTGATCCAAAAAATTAAGTTGATATTTAGCATTTCTGATGTGAATGAGAGGAAAATGTAACTCAACAAAAAATTATTGAAGTTTGGATTTTGTGTGAAAACTTCTGTTCATTAAAATTGACTGACATTTAAATTAGAGTGTGGGTAATGAGAAAGGAAATGTGGTGAACTGAAATGAGAGAGAGAGAGTGATTAATGAATTTTGGAATGAGGTAGAGAGAAATGAATGATAATGGTGTATTAAAATAGGAGAGAGAGAGAGAGAGAGTTCACATGTTCTTGCTAAAAGCCTAAAACAGATTTTTAACTAAGAAAATGAAAGATAAATGATCAAAATAATTGAAAAATATTAATAATGGGTTCACTTGAGTGTAGCTAGGAAGAGGGAAGATTGAAGGAGATGATGGATTGATTAATTACCTGCATGTCTAACAGCCTGATGAAGCTCCAAATTTTCAGCTTTCATGAAGATCTCACCACATTCTGGACAAGAACAGATAGATGCTCTAAGAGAAGGGTCTCTAGTGAATCCAAGAACAGGATCAACCACCATTCTACACTCATAACAACCAGAGAGTCTCCTAAAAGGCATTCCTCTGAAAGACCCAGTACTATTACCAATACTGGAAGAATTAGAGGAATTAGTTGCAGACAATAAAGAAGAAGAAGAAGAAGAGGAAGAAACAACTCCATTGAGCTCTTGGAGAGGTGCTTTCATGGATCTGCTTGAACTATCATTGTAACATGATAACCCAATTGAAGCCCTTTTCTTGTGGGGATCTTCAGGGGAGGAAGAAGATGGTTCAGGCCTCTGCATTACCTTTGTGTTGCTACATAGTGAACCAGAACACCTCATTTTCTTGCATTTCTTGCTGTTTTCCTCCATGGGTTTTTCTTCTTGCTGCTGCTTCTGCTTCTGCTTCTGCTGTTTTGGTTGCTGCTGCTGCTGCTGCTGCTGTTGGGGTTGGAGATGTTTACAGGTAAATAGGCTTCTTACAACAGCCCAGGAAGGTGGTTTCTCTGTTTTGTTAGGCTTTTGGTTTTGGTTTTGGTGGATTTCCTTGGTGGGTTTTTTAGGGTTACTGATTCTAGCCATGGAAATGAGATCTCAAGAAGGTGTTTTAGCTAACCAGATAAATGGGTTGCTTATTTGCTTTAGAAACAAGTGGGACTTAAAAAGAGGGTGGGAGTTGCAGAGGAACTTCTTTTTGTACTGATATAAATAGTGGGGCTCTTTGATATGGTGTAAAATATACAGCTTGATTAAGAGCCTGTCTACAAGTCTATTGTGAGGCTGCTCTCATTCCTCCTACCATAAGCTCTTCTATTTTTAAAACTACTTTAATTAGGAAAATACCATGCACCCATCTGTGAATTTCCAAAATTATCTCTATTATTTCTTTACAATGATACTTTGTACTGGTGCATAATATTACTCTTTTAACTACGCAGTCGGTTGGTCTTCTATACCCAGCACTGTGATGTATTTCCTTTTGTTTGATAAGAAAAATAAAAAAAAGACAGTCCTTAGTGAAAGGTATGAGCCACTTCATCATATTTATAGTAGGGAGTTTGTTTGTTACGAGATCCCCTCATTCCACTTACCATGAATTATCCCATTTTTCAAGCTAATTTGGTTGAGTAATCCGCAATCCATGACATGCTCACTTCAGTCTGAATATTTATAACATTGTGTCTAGTCTGTCTAAGACAAGTATCACTTCATCATATTTATAACATTAAGCCTGTCTTTCAGTTAAAAAAAAATAAAAAATGTATATTGATGTGAGTCTAAATCAAATTCTGATCGTGCGTACGATTAAAAGAAAATGTGATGCGTCTACAAAGTATTATTACAAAGAAGGAAATGTTATGACTTTTTGAAACTATCCATTGCTAAATTTCCAAAACCCTGCTCTTGTTTCTTCTTTTGTAACAATTCATGTACCGATACTTTGTAGCATTGGATATAGACTTATACATTATTAAAATACATGATATTTTATAATAAAAATTTTTATATAAAACTTTTAAATAATCCTCTATTTAATAATATAGTGCTGTCTTGAAATTTGTACAATCTCTCGTAAATAGGAGAGTGCTTGTTATTACACTCATGAGAATTTCCTCATGGCAAATTTTCACTTTGATTTATTTATAGATTTATCTTTATTGCCCACAGACCTTGTTGAGCATCTGACCATTGAAATGCATGAGAGATCCCTAGGTTAGAATGGGTGGAAAGAAAATTGGGTTTCCCACTGCCCAGGGACATCTTAAAATAAGAAATAAATAAATGTCAAATGTACAGACTCTCTTTAATGGTCCAATAAATTATATCCGAAGAGATAGGAATGTGTTTGCTTAAAAGAGGTACACACATTAAGTGGTGACCACCCAATTGGATAAAAAAAAAATTACTTTATGAAAACGAGTTTGGATTTATTGTTGATCTGACAGATGATCAACACCGTTGGATGGCCGATATGGATGCAAAAAAGAGAATTCAATGGCTTACATAAAAAAGATTTATGGATCTGACAGGTGATCCAAAACACACCAGAATTGAGCTTTTCTTATGTGAGCCATTGGATTCTTTTTTTGCACACGTATCGGCCATCCAACGGTAATCAACAGGTGTTGATCACCTATCAGATCAACAGCAAATCCAAACTCTATGAAAACAGCCTGATTTTAAGAAACATAAAAATAAAAATGCTCTTGATTTGTTTTCAATTTTCAATTTTCTATTTACAAGTCGCAAAACCAATAAAAATGTGTTCCCAAATTATTTTATTGTTTTCTAAAAACTCATTAAAAAAAAAAAAAAAAACATGGCCAAACAATTATTCATGTATGCTCTCCTGCGAGTAGTAGATTAATTATTTTTTTTCTTCCTTTTTTTGGGGGATTGAACGTAGTAGATTAATTCTATTCAAAATGTTGATTAATTATAATTTGAACCCAATTTCTATAATAAGCGCAATTGAAACTCACCTATGAGTAAATATTTATTAATATAATAGCTTTTTGTGGTCTTTTTTTTTTTTTTTTTGCCAGCTTAACAAGATATACATATTAGACTTAGTAGTTAGTTGATAAATGGAATCCGAAACCTCATCCTAAAAACGAAAAGGGCATGAGCCATTGAGTCAGAGCTCATGTTCAAGCTTCTTTTTTTTAACTACAACGTAGAATTAAATTCAAATGCTCCATAACTAATGACTTGACGTATATAAAACCCTAATGTGAAATTCTAACGATTTCAAAATAAATTAACAACATTAGGGCACAAGCTACCAAACTCAATTCCATGCTCTTAGACCCAAAAACCCATTATCTCAAACCCGGTTCATTCAATAATGGGTCGGGTTGACTAGTTAACTTAATTAGCCAATTATTCGTTTTCGAAGTGCATTTTTGGGGTTAAGTGCACAACTCCTTGATCAAAGCATTCACTAATTACACCATAATGGTGCCTCTTATGGGGAAAAGCTGAGGGATTGATTCCTTTTGCCTCAAAATCATGCGAGAGACCATATGGTAATGGAATAAAGCATTGTACTTTAATTACTAGAAAAAAATCTCACTCATCCCACCAAGCTATGAAAATTAGTTTACTGTTTACTGTTGCTTTTATAAAAGAAAAGTTTTAAAAAAATCTATCTTTTAGGGCAACATTTGTGTCTGTAATGAACCGTTAAAGCAACAAAGGTAGCACTAGTTGCCGTTATTAAGTGTTGCAAAGTTTGGAATTTGAAGATGAGAGTTGAAGCAATTCAAATTATGATTTAAAAGAGAGGGAAAGGTACTAACAATTCAAAGTGTGGGAACCCTCTTAATTGATTATAAGGAAGATGACACCTTGTAGTTTGGAAAGCTTTAACATTACATTTTATATTTGAAAACACTTTTTTGTTTTTGTTTTCCATTTAAAGCCCATCTGAATTTCTTTCCTAAATTATCTTTTTCCAGTGTGTGACGGGAGAATGATAGATGAATGAAGATCGTTTGCCTTCTTAGAGCATCTCCATTAGTATGCTATTTGAGTTGTTATTGCCAAATTTTAGCATTGGCACCCAAATAAATTGCTTCAATATATAGTATGCCATTTGAAGTGCCAAATTTGGTATTGTAACGTACTTTTCATTCGAAATGTGAAAAATGTACGTCAAAATATAGTACTTCAAAATTCTATCATTGGCATATTAAATAACATGAATGCATTAAAAATGCTCTTAATCGAGCTATTTGGAACCTAATGGAGGTAGCTACCCGCCTACCGTGCTTCAAAATTTTGTTTTGTTATACAAAAATGATATAAATTAAAATTTACCGAGAGAGAGTGAGAGAGAGAGAGAGAGAGAGAGACATTTGATGATTTCATTTGTACAATACTCTGATTCTAATCATTATAAATAAAGTAGATATATTATCACATTATAAATTGACAGGGGGGGGGGGGGGGCCGAGAGATTATATAATATGATCAAGCCATTTGATGATTCCATTTGAACAATATTCTAGTTCTAATTCTTACAAATAAAGTACGTAGATAATCACAATGGACAGAATCACACGGGATCAAAGAAAATAGATGTTTTGATTCTTGTAAACAAGTATCCTAACTTTGTTTTGTATAGAAAATTCTTTATGATTTCTGGCTTGATAAGAAGTTTTTTTGCCATATTCTTATTCGTATCAACAAATTCAACACAACAGATAACTTGTTGATCACCGTTGGATGGCTGACACGTGTGCAAGAAAAGAAAAGGGATCCAATAGCTCACATAAGAAAGGCTCAAATCTAATGTGTTTTGAATCACCTGTTAGATTCATGAGCCTTTCTTATGTGAGCCATTGGATCCTCTTTCTTGCACACGTGTCGGCCATCTAATAGTGATCAACAGGTGTTGATTACCTGTCAGATCAACAGCAAATCCAAACTCAGATCAACTTATGTCATTTCTTCAAAGTTTAGGAAAAATTATAGTTTGATCCCCTCAACTATCATTATTGATCTATACTTTTTAATTCTATAGTTTTAATTGCAACACATTGACCCCCTGTAGTTTTGCTTTGTGGCACTTTGTACAATTCTTTCAAATAGTCGTTTATTTATTTAACTAAAAAATTGTGCTAGACTTGTATTTTTTTTTTTAAATAGTATTTATCTTATATTGCTAATATATTTATAAGCCTATCAATAAAGTTTCATGATTTTTCTTAATATATTTTAATTTTTATGAATTAT
>JAESVK010000823.1:198848-244484 GCA_017140935.1 Hamamelis virginiana
TCAATCAAGTTAGTGAGTGTATCATAATAATAATAATAATAATAATAATAATAATAATAATTTATTTTTTTTGCCACACGGTATACATCAGTGTTAGTTGTTAGTCAATTAGTAGAAAAGGGGACACTGCAACTAGAGATTTGTGTACGGGCGAGAATCCAAGTCCGCCACTTATTATTATTATGATTGATTTTTGTAAACATCATAAACTTTTATTAAGGTTCCACCAAGAAAATACGGAAACTGAACTAAGTGAACCAAAAGCATTTTTAAAAAGTTTAAAAATTAAAAGCAGGAATAATTTTACAACATTTTCGAAAATCAATTTAATCAAATGGGCCTTAAAGCTTCTGCAGTCCTCTCCCCAAAGGCGCAATCAAGGCTTAATGGGCCTATATTTCAATCGTGTTGGGTTGAGTATTAAAGGCCCATTTTTATTAAATTTTTTTAAAATCACTTTTGAAGCTTAAAATTTTACTTGATATTAAAAATAGGGTGACAGAGGGATAATGACTTCAAACTTGAACGGTAATAAAATGATTGGTTGATCAAGTATTGTTCTTAATTTCTTATGTATTTCGTGCTTTGCCAAAACTCCTACTGATCCAACGGTTGGTTTTTTTGGTAATGTCACTATGAAAAAATGATAGTTTTCAATGGTTACCATTTTGTACAATTTGTATCTTGAGACGTTAAAATTGAACACCTGTGATTTTTTGCATGCATAATATCTATAAGAAAAGTATCCAATCTAATGGACGTCGGTTTTTTAAAATATAATTTTCACAATTAATTAAAGGTATAAAGTCAGCATATGCGCACATGATTTGGGCTCCATAAGTCTAAACAGATAAGTAAAAAAATAATTTTCAAAAGTGATTTTGAAAAAAAAAAATGCAAACAGGGCCTTAGAAGGGCCCATTTAACTTTAACCAATACCAATCACAAGCTCTGCCCATCGTATTTAGTGAAGGGATATCGTTCAACAGAATTTGGAGCGCGAACATCAAAAGTGGGAGTGCCTATAGCACTGCTGCACTGCCATCGCCAAGGAGCGGCAACAAGCCGTTATCCAATTTCAAATTTCGTCATGGCTCTTTCTCTCTCTCTCTCTCCATACACACTCTCTCTCTAGAGTCACCCGCAGGTCTCAACCAGCTCTAGCAGTTCCAGAGGAGCGAACCCTAACTATGCCCATTTGAATAATTTTCCCGCCATCTCTCTCTCTCTCTCTCTAAGAGATGTGGGTAAGATTCGGCCATGGAAGGGGAGGCTGACCTTCCGGCCCCACCTGCTAAGACTAGCAAGAATCTCATCCGTCCGATCCACCAAGATTCATATCCCAATCGTACAATCGCCTCGTCATCATCTTCATCGTCGTCCTCGTCGTGTTATTCGTCTTCTCCACCGGGCTTCCTCCGGAATGTTCAGGCTGCATTCAAGCGCCACCGCCCTCTCGGTAACTCTCTCTCGGCACTAGGGTTTATCATTATTATTTGGTTTTTTAATGGATTAATCCATTTTAGGGATTTTTTTGGTTGGGTTCTTATATCAATTTTTGGGTTTCTATCAATTTTTGCTATGTTTGCCTTCTTTATTCTTTGCTGGAAGTGACAAATTGGGCTCCATTTGGTTTCTGAGAAAATGTATGAGAAGGAAAACAAATAAAATTTTGAATCTTAGATATTTCATTATCTGGAACTCTAGAAACAAAATTTTCCACTAGCCTAAGACTAATAAAATTATTTGGCTTTGTTGAAGTGAGGCTTTCGTGAATTGGAAATCAAATAAACATAAAACATGAGTTTAAGCTTTTCATTTTTCTTTTTGCAGCCAAATGGGGACTGGGATTTTTTTTTTTTTTGTGTGGATCTTCAGTGGATTGACATATCAAATTTAGGGTTTCTTTAAGTTTTGGTTATGTTTGATCCGAGGAATTGCAGGTCCAATGCAGTCCAATAATATAAGGCCAAGGCGCACAGTGGGTCCCCAACGAGAATCATCACGAAGTTCAGTTTCTAATTCAGGTCTTACAGTAGACACCAAGGAGACCCAAGATGTGATTTCACTAAGTCAGGGTAATGCGGAGAAGGATTCAATTGTGGGGACAAAGAAGGCAGCTTCTATTATTAGGGAAACCCATGAAGATCCAATTATCACACCGCCTTCTATTTCGGGCACTATCACAAAAGCATACGAGGAGAGTTTGGACCCAGTTGATGTCCAGAATGGTCAACCCAAACCTTTTACTAGTTGTAAAAATAACAATGCAGTTTGTTTGTCGCATGTAGAACCTCAACATGTTCCAGTGGTTGATCAGAAGAAAGTCCAGTTTTTGTTGGGGAACAATGCCACTTCTCAGGGTAATGAATCGATAATTCTCCTTTGCGTTGTTAGTTTAGAATTTTAGTTGCTGGTTTAGTGCAACTTTAGCAGCTTTCTCTGTGAAACTGTGACAAAATTTTTTGAAGTTAAAAAATCGATAATATTGTGCATAATTCTATAACTTGTGAATTATTGCCGACGTTGTATAGTTCAACCTGAATGATGAATTTTGTCACTTTTCTCCGGGATATATTTTGCCTTCTCTTTGGAATGCAGGGGCCAATGATCGAATGGCCACTGGAACGGACAACTTATCATCTCATATGGGTTCACTTGCATTGACAGAAATGGAATGGAATGTGGGCAATCAAGTGGAGGCATCAACTGTTATCAATCATGACATAAAGCACCAGAATTTTCAGAACATGGAATCGAATATCAGTTTGAGGTCTGATGGTGGCATCTCTTCCTTGTTGGCAAAGAGAACAGTTATTCAGGATCGGATGCACCAATTTGAAAACTTTTTTAGCCAACCCATAACCCAATCTTCAGTTGTTGGGTCCTCATGCACGACCACATTGGTCAACTCAACTTCTGCACCCATGCTCAATTCAATGACCTATTGCTCCCGTTCTCATCGAGAAAGCAGTCCTCATGTGGCAGTAGAATCTTTGGGAGATTTCAGTGCGAATCCTCAACCAATACCTCAAGGAGATATGGCGCAGCCATATGCTTCATCTAAGTACACCAGTGGAATGATAGCTGACCAGACAGCCAATGCAGTACAATCTTCTACCTCTGCCATTGATACCCAAATGGAAGTCAAGGAACATAGCTTGACTAAGGAGCAGCAAGGCTGTATGCAGAAGGAAAGTGGCGTTCCCAAGGATCCTTTTCTTGGTGATAATTCAAATAAAGGGAAAGGATTTGTAGCTGATGTTACTGACGTTCAATCTCAGGCTCCCCTGTCAAAGAACTCAGTTTCAGATATGAAATTGGAGCCTTCTAAATCAGAGAAACAAGAAAAAATTGCAAGTGGTAAAGGGGCAGCAGCGTCTCGTAAAAGGAACTATGATCCTGAATTTTTCTTTAGAGTAAATGGGAAGCTCTATCAAAGGCTTGGTAAGATAGGTAGTGGGGGAAGCAGTGAGGTCCACAAAGTCATTTCATCTGACTGTACAATCTATGCACTCAAAAAAATTAAGCTTAAAGGTCGTGATTATGCTACTGCATATGGATTCTGTCAGGAAATTCTGTATTTAAACAAGTTGAAAGGAAAGAACAACATCATACAACTGATTGACTATGAGGTACACACTTCCCACCTAGAATTGATTATAACAATTTTATGCAGATTCCTATTTGTGCCCATTGCGATTTAAACAAGTTGAAAAGAAATGTCTGGTATGTTTCTTTTTGTGCTGCTTTTATGTACATTTGGAACATTATGCTACTCAAATTTTGAGTGAGGAAAACTAAAAACTAACCACTTTGATGACAACTGTTTAAGAATAGTAGCAAATCTAGTTGGAAAAGCAAAGAGCAAACGTTTTGTGTTAGAAGTCAAGTTTTGATCACTAGAAGGTTTAAATCAGCCAAAAGATCTGATCACTAGAAGGTTTGAATCAGCCAAACAAATGACTTGAACTGGCCTCATTCAAAATGGCTGATTAAGTGGCCTAAATTGACCATTATAGCAGCTTTAAAGGGGCCAAGAAGCTCCCAGAGGACCATCAGACAGCCATTGGTGGGCAATAGAATGAATTGAGTGAACCAAACAGCTTTGAAAGTGGTTGAGATACAGAAACAGTAACCAAATAATGACCAGGTGTCTGATTGGATTCCCTGAGCAAATTAAACGGGCCAACTGAGTTTTAAATAATGGCTAATTAGGTCAAGCAAATGTTGGAAAGCCTCCATTACTGTGATCTTGTAAGGTCCCAAGCAAATGGTGGCTAGTCGTGGTAGTAGTGGTGGCAGTGTGTCGGCAACATCACGGTGGTAGTGGTAGTGAAAGGAGTCTATGCTTATTCTTTTTCAAAAAGTTTTTTGCAGTTCCGTATTATAAATTCCAAATAATACCCCCTCCCCAGAGAATTGGGAGACCACTTTTTACATTAAAACCAATTCCATGGGATTGGATCTTGAAATCATGATTCCAATTCCATAATCAATCCAAACACTAGAATCGGAATTGTAGCCTAGTCTCAATTTTGCCTCCCAATTATCAACCGAATTTTGCGTTTTAATCAGGGTCCAAATGTAATGGAGGATATTCATGAGTAAATGACACACTTGGATGATGATCCTTCCTAGAATCAATATTTCCAAAGATTGAAGGAATGATCTAAGGAATGCATTTATTTCTGATTTTATCATATCTCGTATTGCCATCCATTCACTCGATCTCATTTGAAATGGAAGGAACCACCATAAAATTTTGGCCTTTTGCCATTCATATACTTGGGGCAAGGATTCAGATTTAACTGATGTTATCCATGAAGCAATTTCATAGTTGGATGATACCCTATATGATGAATATATGAGCAGACCAAGAATGAGCGGGTTACCTACAGTACATAAATACTTAATGTCCAATTTTTTTGCCGAAAAAAAAATGATTTTAATTTATCATTTAGGTGAAGTCCCTTCTCCCCTCCCAAACTAGGAATTATCTTCCCTAATTGAGGGAATTGCGGCTCAAGTTAGTAAATAAACACGCTTGTCATCACTAACATGAATCTGGATTTTAATGATTTGCAGCGATTCAGTAAATGTAGACAATAGCGAGATATGGTAAATGTAGGAAGGGGTTGGGAAAAACATATCCTAGGTGGAGTGCTTTTTGGGCTTTCCTTCTACTAGAATGTCTATTTTACTTTGTATACATCATACATATTACATGTTAGATGAGTTTAATGTTCCTTGCAAATGAAGTTTCACTCCAGGACTCAGGATCATTTGATACATTGGCATCCCCGATTCTGTCAAAACCTTAGTTATTGGTGTTTCATGAGGTTTAAAATGGAAGAGGCAGTAGAGTTTGGTTTTATGTTTAGTCTGGCAAGAAGTGGTTTAAATACAACAGTGGAGGATTATGAGAAAGGCCAGTTTGTCTATATGTAGTAATGAGGAATACTTATAATAAAGATATGGCGGCTCCTTATGATCGTATTTTGGTATTACATCCTGCACGCTTCTTTTGCTTATGATTAGAACCCAAGTTCTATGCACATACAAAGAAAATAAACTTTTTTTTTTTTGTTGATTACAATTAGGTCCATTCTTATTCTACAGTTATATTGCTCTTAACATTTCATTTTATCAAATCCCATATTTTTATCATATGTTTTACGTTTAGCATCAAGAATGCCTGATTCTTGTGTTAGTTTAGCTAATTTAATCAGTAGATCACTTTCTAATACTCACTCTTACTCTTAGGTGACAGATAAGACTTTGCTCCAAGAAGTCATGAATGGCTTCATGAGTAACAAAGATGCCAGAGTCAAGGATGATGGCTTTATTTACATGGTACTTGAATATGGGGAAATTGATTTGGCTCACATGCTGTCCCAGAAATGGAAGCAAATGGATAGCTCCAATCAGACCATAGATGAGAACTGGCTTCGATTCTACTGGCAGGTATTCAAGCAACACCTTGCCTTGTTTTACAGTTGTTTCTAGTCATAGAAAGGCAGGGACTGTTTTTTATTTTTCAGGGAAGCATTACAACAGTTTCCCTTTTTACCACGATTGCCAAAGGGATTCTTAAAAAATAAAAATAAAAAAAGGAAACTTTTTTTTCCACAAACTTTAGTTTTTATTTCAATTTTACTGACTTTGGTTCTTAAATTGGTGCTTTCTTCTATGTCCATTGGTTTTTATAATTTTTCTCCCAGCTCTTTATGGCTTTCCCTTACCATCTTATCTGTTGTGCATAAATTTATTCTCTGTTTTTATTGGCATTTTTTGTTTTTTCTACTGCTCTTGAGCTCCAAGAAGAATGACATTTTCAATCTCTGCTTTAGCATTGGTTTTCATCTTGATTGAATGTCTAATGAGTTTTTAGATTTTGTGATATTTATTCTTGAAAGCTAATTGTAATCCTGGAAATTACATGTATGATCAGGTTGAAGTTAGTCAAACCTTTGCAATGCTGGAGGTTCTGAAATGGATTTAAATCAGAACAACATCTAACTGTTTTACTTTATTTCATCGTACTGTAGAAAGTTGACGAGTTACTGATCAGTGAACCACATGTTGGTTGAAAAGTTTCTTTCCTTTACTCTTGGTTTGCTTTATTTTATAATTTTGTGAAATCATTCCATAAATTTTGTGGATCTGAGTTATCCCATGTATAAAGTGCATTCTGTTGTTAATTTGTTAAATAAATTGGATACTGTTTTCTTAAATTCGGAACTTTGTAAGAATTGAATCTTTTCCTTTTCAAATTCTCATGTTCAGTTTTCATATTGTTCAGATCATTCGTAAGGCCAGTGTGATGTTTGGATTTCATACAGGAATTGAACCAATCCATTATGTTTTACATTTGATTTGAAATGCGGCCATTATGTTTTTGTTACTATTTAGATATTTCATTTTTTCCCTAAAATGTGTTTAAAATAAGGGCATACTGGGATATCAGAGACTACTTTATTTCTATCTTAGTTTGCTGATTTTGGCGATGACTCCATATTACACTATCAACTTGGGTGTCCAATGCTATTTAAACCCCAATGGACTAATTTAATTAGCATTAGAAATGCAAAGACCCCCAAGTTTTATTACTTTCTTGTCCTGTTTACTAATTCTATCTGTTGCATTAATTATTTGCTGCTGTAATTTGGTTTGCTATTGAACAAGTAAACGGATCCTGAATTATCATTGTTGCATTTGCTTGGAAGATGCATAAAAGTAATGAGGCATATGTTTCCCTCAGTATGCAATGCTGGTTTTGCCTAACTGTGTATGTGAACTTGTTAATCTTTAGGTGAGGTTAATATTATTGATTATTCCAAAAAAGAAAAACGGCTGGTGTCTGCTGCTCTCATCGTTTCACCGGACCTTGAGTTGCCCTACGCTGACATTATCTTGTTGAAATATTTGGCAGCAAATACTGCAAGCTGTTAACACCATACACGAGGAACGTATTGTGCACTCGGACTTGAAGCCAGCTAATTTTCTTCTTGTCAAGGGTTCTCTAAAGCTAATAGATTTTGGTATTGCGAAAGCCATAATGAGTGATACAACCAACATCCAAAGGGATTCCCAGGTTATCTTCACTTATGCCCCCCTTTATTTTTACTTATTTTAGTAATACTGTACAAGTGGGATGCAGCTACCATCCTGTTTTATGCCCCTCTCTGGAGCTTGATCATGTGTTGCCACATCAGGCTGCAGCAGAAAGAGGAGGACTGGGGGTCCTGTTATTTTAGGAAAAGGATGGGTATATTTGCTAAATTTATAAAAATTTGGAGCATTGGAGGAATACATAATAGAAGCAATCCCTAGAAGTTAGAATTCCATTATTTGTTTTTTAATTGTTTCTTGATCCGTACAAGTTAGGAACTCAATGCTTAGAAATGGATTCCTTTCTATAGAATTTTGGAGCTTTTTCCTCTCATTTTCCTCAAGTTTTTCAAGACCCAAACATATGCATTGTGTTTGCTGTTATTATTATTATTAATTTTTTACTAGTTTTGTACATTGTTTTAGGCACCGTTTGGATTTGTTTTTTATAAGTATTTATTTGCTTATTTGCTTTTTTAAAATTTTCAATATTTAATTTCTTAATAAAAAATTAGATATACTCTTTGATTTTTTTTCAAATTAGCAAGGTATGTTATCTTAACAAAAATGTAAAAAAATTAAAAGGTATTGTTTGATTTTTTAACAAAAAATCAAATATTGCTAATTGTAGAAAAGCAATAAAGCAAACAAGTACTTTTAAAAAGTTAAACCAAACTGTACCTTAGTTAATTTGTTCAATTTGATACAAAATATTAGTAAGGCACATTTTATGACAAATGTTAATGAAGCATGATTTTATTTTTATTTCTACCTTTTGTTTTCTATTTATTCAATTTAATTTATTTAGGATTTTGAATATTTGATTAAAAATACCATGGCATGGGGTGTAATATCCCTTACACCAATACACGGGGTATTCAAATACACGGGGTATTTCATAATGTTATACATGTAATTTTTCATTCTTAATTGCATTCATCATCACAAAACCAGCAGTTGATACATCTATTGAAAACCATGCTCCAATTTTCCTGTCGGCACATTGTGATCAGAGTTATATTTCACGAACTAGAATCCAGAGAGGCAGTGAACCTTACAAAATAATGCAAATGGTATGTAATTTTCCTCATGCTTTCATAATCTGCAACTGCAGGTGGGCACATTGAGCTACATGTCCCCTGAAGCGTTCATGTGCAACGAGAGTGATGCGAATGGAAACACCATCAAGTGTGGTCGGCCATCAGATATCTGGTCGCTTGGCTGCATCCTGTATCAAATGGTGTATGGAAGGACACCCTTTGCAGAATACAAGACATTCTGGGCTAAGTTCAAAGTAATAACAGACCCTAACCATGAAATCACATTCGAACCAGTTTCCAATCCGTGGCTTCTCGATCTTATGAAGAAGTGTCTTGCTTGGGATCGCAATGAAAGGTGGCGGATTCCTCAGCTACTTCAACATCCATTTCTTGTTCCTCCAGTCCCAGTGCCTCAGTCCCAGTTATCGTCTTCTTCTCAAGACCAAAGTTGTAAACTGCTTCAACTCATTGCTGAAGCTTGTGCCAACGATGAGGAAGCTTCGATGCTATGCTCTCGGCTTCAACAACTGCTGAGTTTCAATCCAGTCCTGCCGGTAACATCACGAGACCAACAATGTAGGTTGCTCTCCCAAATGTCAAAGGTTTGCTTTCAACTCGAGCAGCTTTTAGCGAACTCAGAGACAGACTAAATGAAGATTGGGAGCTTGTAAATCAACTATGTCTTTGAGTTTTCAACTTTGGGGAGTTCTTTTTAGGTCTGGAAGGAATCAATGTTTTGTAATAATTTGTAATATTTCCTGTTGTTTTATCATGATTTCTTAAGTAGAAAAGAAACTATGCCCAGATCGATTGGGGCACGCATATGCTGTTTCTTTGTGTTTTTTATTGGATGTGGTTTCTGTAACTTTCTGAACTGGTGCTGATTGTAGGTGGCAAGACAACTAATTTGATTCTGATAGAAAGAACAAAGCACAATTTTGTGAGATTGCATGTACTGGCTAGAATGCGTCAGACAACCTGCCACTGAAGAGTTAGTACACATTTGTGGTCTTTCTTTAAAGTATAAACTCAAGTGAAATTTGGTGTAATTTACATATTTGAAAAATATGACTAATAAAATCAAAGGTTTAATTATGCCATTTTTAAGAGTTGAGACTACGGCAAAATAGGAGAATTGCAGCATAACCGAAGGGCTCATCCAGACTCTACTCAAGAACCCTCGGCTCCTTAGTTGTGCATAACCAAAAGGCCCATCCGAACTTCCCTAAAGGATCCTAAAAAACAAGAAAAATAAAATAAAAAAGAAAAAGAAAAGGGTCCTTAGTTGTGCACTAAACAGGTGTCAGAGCAGGTCAGCAACAGAGCTGAAATGTAAAATTGCATGTATAACATTTGATGTATGCCCCTCTCAAACAGCAAAATTGTAGTGTATAGGCCCAGAAATGGAAAATATTCAAATTGCTGACCTTCACTAAGACACAAAGCGCAAATCAACAAAAGATCATAAAGCAGAGGACAAACCTGAAAATTCTTGATACAATTCCTAGTTTACAATTCAGCACAATAGATCGATTCTTCATAAAAGTAGAATATGGTGGGAGAGTAATAGAACTGCTAATGCATCTAATTAAGTTCTTTGATGAAACATGATTGAAGAAGCTTTGGAGTTAAAACTATATCAAAAGCTGAAGTAAAATACGATATGAACATGGTTGTGATGATCAAACAAAAATCACAACTGAATGATGCACTAGAAATGCCAGCTTGTTCTGGCTCACAGCAGAAAATGGTACGGTAGCTACCAATGATGGAATACATCCATCTTAAAGAAACGATCAGGAGGCAGATTTTTCTACTCATCATTAGATGAGAGTTTGTAAGAGGCTTCAGCATGTGCTTCCTCCAACTTGATCAGGAGCTCCTTCATGAAAAGTGTATTTGTACCATGAGTAATTCTCAGTATATCCACTGCCTTGGTCAGTGATTTGATAGCATCCTCTGTGTCCCCAAGTAACCTGTGAAATTAAGAACATCAGCTATTACATTCAAAGTTTAAAATAGAGAGTAAAGATTTGAGAAAAGGGATGGGGAGACAGGGAGGGAGGGAGAGAGAGGGGGGAGGAGGATATTCAGAAAAGTGATGTATGTGTTTATGATAGAAGGGTGTAGGTAAAACCCCTAAATGGCCATGTTTTCTGGACAACACTAGCAGTTCCGTCTCTACTATAGAACAAAAAAAAACTTCAAGACACTGATGCCTGATGGTTCAAGAAAACCACCATGAATTGTAACAAGCAGACTCCCGAAAAAGACAATCTGGAATTGGATAGAAACTATAGAAGTGGGATAAAAGAAAGGTGAGTGTCCAAAGGAAATTTATAGAAGCATGTGACTCTTGTGTCCAGCTAACCTTCGTAAATTTATGGGGCTAATGGGGGATCCACATGGCTAATTATACAATCATGCTACCAGCCTACCACATAATCCATGCTCTATAACTACTAACTATCAAAATCATCACAAAATGAGAAGATAGACTAATACTGAGTGATATGCCTAAAAATGGCTCCCTCACAGCATGCAATTACCAATAGACTAGTATGAAGGCATTTTAATGGAATTCAACCAACCCTACATAGGACTCTAGAATATCATATGTAGGACTGGTACAATTATTGATTTCCATAATGTATTATAACAAGCTCTTAGCTGTAGAAGATCAAGAGGGCCTTGACCCGTATAATTTTCACCTCTACCTTCACAGCTACATAATGTAACAGTTTAATGTGGTTTTCTCACGTTCACATTTAAATTAAGCCATTACGAGTAACTTGACACAGATATGCAGGGGAACTTTGAAAGCATAGCCATGTCCATTGTCTATTTGAAAAATGGTAGGTGTCTTCAAGAATTAGCCAGAGAATTCTGAATTTAAAAAAAAAAAAAAAAAAAAAAGAAGAAAAATATTCAGGATTGGAAGTTGGAAATAAGAAAACTAAGCATAGATTTCAACCATTCAAGTTTCCCACAGGTATAACATTGCAGTCCAAGCAAAGGATGAAATCCTGGATATACTCCTGCAATGTAGCAGAACGCTATATTTAGAACAGAAGTGATAACATTTAGATTTCACAGGCTTAATAATCAAAACATGAACTGTAAAGAACTTCAATAGATTTCATATTGAGGACTCTAGTTGAAACATGACATACTTTGATACACTGGAAGGGTCAATCTGCAATATTCTAGTGCTTCTCTCCAATCTTTCAGCTCCATGAAAATCTGAAGAGAGATAAGATTTCATTCATCAAAGTCATAAATCAATTTCAATATATAATGGTATAATATCATTGCTCATTTATAATGGGGCATTTGAATGTCCCATTGACATGGAATCCTTCCATTTTGTTTCCGATGGCATTTTAAGGAATGAATTGCTCCTTCAAAAAGGAGGCATAACAAAGCAACAAAGAGTCTGCAAAAATTTGAAGTCATAAGGAAAAGATGATAGAAAACGTAGATGATGGCATTTTCTGTAATCCCGAAATAATAGTATATATTATCCAGAACATAGTCATCTTAATCACTAGCAAAAGCAATATGGACTCTTTTTTTTTTTTTTTGTTATGTGACACATACTGACATAATGTAATGATATTAGTTTCAAGGGCATCCAAACAACCCTTAATTAAAGGCTATTTTAACCAAGCCCAAGAAAAATGGTTCAGCAAATAAAGAATTCTTTAGGTATATGTACAGGACCCACACAAGAAAGGGTCTTTTTGACCCTTCCTTTTTAAAATACTTGAATAGATGAATACTTTTACTTGGATTCTAATATATATTTTTCTTAAAGGAGAGCCAAGTACAAAAGTATTTATTCTATTTAAAGTAGAATACAATTAAGTAAATTAAGCTCCATGTTACTCAAAAAGATTCCAGGGAAAAACAAAAGAGAAATGAAAATTAAATTGAAGAAAGCTCTTGAGATACCTTCAGAAGAGTTTCCCGAGTTCGCATCAAATTGATTGAAAATGGATGGCACAATTTCATTTGGAGTTTCTCAATCATCTTATACATAGAAGTAGCTTCCTGATAATCTAAACTCAGTCAAAGATCAATATCTTGTTTTAGAAGGATACCTATAGATAAATTTCATTCTTACAAGAATAAAATTTATCAATGAGATGACAATATTTGTTAAAAATCATGACAGTGGAAAGGAACTTAAAAAGGTTCTGAGAAAAATTATGGAATCATATCAGCAACTATCATGTTATCAAATTGCAATTGAATATATACTAGTTCTCAGCACAAACATTATAGAAGGATACGGCCAGAGGATTTAGACTTAATAGCCTGGTCTGAGATTAATTTTAATTCACTTGTAATCTTCTTTATCTCTTCCTTGTTCCTAACAAGTCCACATTGTTGGCATACAAATCCTCTGTCATCTGCCCATCCAAGCAAACAAAGATGAAGCCAAACATTAGAGGAATCTGAACTAACTACAGGTAATCACATACCAGAATCACGAAGCAAGAAACCACTGCATCCATCGTCCTTGCATCTGTAACCTTCCAGAATTGCACCTTCGCAGATATCATCATACTGGCCCTTCAATGTTAAAATAGCCAATTTAACCTCCAGTGAAAAATCTGGAGAAGTTCCAATCCATTATACAGGACAAGAATGAAACGTTCTTAAGGAAGTCTAATCTTGCAAGTACCACTTTTATGCAGCGAGGACATGTACACGTGAAAAGATATTGCTCTTTGAGAGCCTTTTGCCGAGTCAAAGTGCTTCCAGCAGTTTCTATGTAACTTATCAATACCTTACAAAATATAAGCAAAGAAATAACAATTCAAATTGCGGTTAATGTGTTCAAATTAAAACTACGGGAGTACAAAATGTAAATCAGTGATAGTTGAGGGGGTCAAACTGTAATTTCTCCATAAAAAAAATCAAGCGTTATTAGCAAATAACACAGATACTGCAAATGGATCCCTAATTACTCAGAATCCTTAATTATTGAATAGTTCCATAACAAAACATACACCTTTTTCTTCCCAACATGCTTCCCTCTCCTCCCCACCCATATTCATTCTTAGAATTCTATTCCAATTTATTCTCAAAATTAAGTGCTGGATTTTCTTACCACTAGTTTCACAACTCCCTCAAAACCAGTTTTTTAGATGTGAATTTAGAATTAATTCTCGTGCTGAAAAATATATTTTTTTGGAAAAGAATTGCTATTTTCAAAGACATTGCAGTAGATTGAAGAGTGCCACATAAAGAATAAATAAAGGTAATAGAAAAGAGAGAACAGATTCTTAGGATGTAGAACCAATGGTGCAGGCTATCTATAGAGCAATTGCGAACAATAATAAAATCAATTCTGAGCTTAGATTTTAGCCAAGTTTGAGTTCGGGATAAAGCGAACATTTTGGAACGATCAATCAAGTTCCTATATGTCTATTTTTTTTATAAAAAAAATAAAATAAAAAGATGTGCTTGGATTTAGTACCACTATGATCAGGAATGTATCTTATTACATAATTCTGTTAACGTAATTCTTATCTTAATTACAAAAAATGACCAACAAACTAAAAAAACATATATTACCTCAGTACCTTTGCGTATATGTTGCACAGCACGAACCACTGCTAGCCTTCCCTCAAATACCAAGACAGAATTGGGCAAGCAGCTACAGCACCAAACCATTTGATAGAGCCAACAACAAGGAGTGAAAACCCAAAACATAAATCCACTAAAGTAGTTACCTGTGGTTAATAATGGAAATGACAGGATAAAGTCCTGTCCCCAGGGGTCGCAGTTCACTATCGCAAATGGTATGCGCATTACACGCAAGCTGCATGCGATCGAGTATCAAATTACAGACAAGAATCCATCAGAACATCAATCTTCCCAGCAGAGATCCATCCTATTTGAGATATTTTGCCTCTATGCAATGGAAAGTGGGTTTCCATTCAAAAGAATAAAGAAACATAAAAAGACAATAGCATTTCAGCTGCATCATAATAAAATTTTCAGTTGTTACTTATACACCCCCAGTAGTTTTGCATAGATAGGAAGTTAAACAGTGCTGATCAAGTTAACAACGTAACATGAACATCTTTATAGTTTTGCCTAAATGCTTGGTGGTGCAGTTCACGATTAAAACTTGAAGGGAGGGAGCCTGAATAGTTATGCAAATCTACAGGGTGTGTTTGTGTAAGGAACAGAATTCATGCAAAACTACAAAGAATGAGGCTCTAAAATTGTTAATCAAGAAGACCTTGGAAAAGTTCTCTGCAATCTCTTTTATGTTGATCTCCGGCAACTGAAGTATCAACTTGACAAGGTTAGCCATCTGTGCATACAGTACCAGTTGGTTCTCATCGATATTAGACATGTCTTGATAAAAAAGAAAAGGGTTAAGTAAAACAGTCAATTTGTGGGAATAGATTATTTTAAAAAAGCACTATGTTAAGCACCATCGAACCCAAGTTCAAAATTGAAAAAGGATACGAGACACCAAAGCCTCCACCAGCTTGTAGTTGTCTGTAGCAGTAGTTGGGATGATCTGGCAGTAAAACAGACTAATATATCAAAGGTTTAATGTACATTAGCTTTATTGTCATACAATTTATTGCATGTATGAAAATTATGCATGCCAGTTGAAAACATTCTTCAGCATCTAGCTTCTGACATGGAAGAAAAACAGCTTGGGCTGGCTATGCAACAAGAAACTAGCCATAGTTATCACAGATGTGGAAGAAATAAAAACAACATTAATGGACCTTAAGAATGAGAATCACGTGCAATTCACTTTATACAACATCCTCTCAAATTTAACTGTACAGAGCCCCCTTATTTCAGATGATCATTAAGTTACGCCTTGAGCATATCTTCCTAGTGTCTACAGACTACAACTAAGTCCTCATTTTTAGCAAATCAAGATATGATTTATACCAGGAACCCGGTGTTAGGATGGTGAGGTCAACTCCAGATATGTTTTTTGCCATGTTAATGACTTCATCAGCAAAGTATGGTTAGATATTTGTAGCAAAAACAAAATGAAGGTAGTCTGTCTTTAATTGGATCACCTTTAATCTTTTTCAAACATTTCTTGTGGAGAAGAATCATGTTGTATCTATCCTCACACACAAAATGAGCTATGAAGTATGAATGCTTATGCAAATTTTGTAATCCATTTTTAGAATGGAAGAACTGGATCATCCACAGCAAAGTTGCAGTAAAAAAAATAAAATAAAGGTTGGTTCAGATAAATAATGGTTTGAACCAACTTAGCCATATTAAACTACTAATCATCGCTAGGATATCTGCATAAGCAATCTAAATCTTATATTGAATCTATCACCTCATTGAAAAACAGAGCCATAATGACTCTCTCTCCATGTTTTAAACATACCAACTGATACCAAGACATTGTCCAATATGCATCAAAATTGCAAGGTTATCCGAATAAATAGGCCAGCATATGGCTCAAGTAAAAAAGAAATGTCTCAGACAAGTCATCACACAAATCAGAGACACATCACAGTACAATTTGCCAATACCAATAGTCCAATACATATCAGCTAACACAGTGAAAAGAATATACCTATTGTATTTAGCAAAAATAAAATTCTATTATTATTGAAATCATTTTTAAAAAAATCTTAGAGAACTTAAATCACTACTTTCAAATGATTCTTTCTCGTATTCAAATATCATGCTAGCTAGTTGTATGAATAATTGACAGACACTAAACTTCTGATGGAAAAGGGAAGAGATGATATTCAATTTATTTCATTCGTTAGTGACACTTTGACAATAATAATATCGAATATTTAATACACAAATGTTATGCACTAGATTGATAAATTTATGTGGTAGCTGATATTGCAAACTTATTATCATACTTCATCCAGTCAATTGGACCACTCTTTTTCATTTCATTGTTCTTAGGCGCATGTTAAATTTTCTCTGATTTCTCACATTTTCTTTCAGATTGTTACGCAATAGTTTCTACGTAACAGGGTCTGGGCTCAAATAATATTGCTGATACAACCATGACAATAGAAAATCCTTTTCTTTTTACGTTCTTGAAATAATTCTCTTTTATTGACACGGTTCATGACATCACATTAGCCCACCATATACTGTCAGACCTCACCAAAATGAATTGGGTCTGCTTGAATGAGAATAACATCTAGAAAAGACATCCAGGCCCACAAGCTTTAAACCGTACATGCCAAGCCTCTTTCTAAACATAGTTTGTTTAAAATATACACATTTGTTAGATCAAAATGATCCTGATGTTGTGAGTGGCAATTGATGACAAATTTCAGTTAGGTAACTTTTGGTATTAGGAGCATTTGAACTTTCTCAGAGAGTATACAAACAATGGATCCAAAAACCCACAAAATCATTCTTCGTGCACCAACCAAAGTTCAGAATTGGTAGTACTCTTTCATTATAGGCACGAAAAGTCAGTTAAGAAAGCATTAGTAGGCCATTTAAGCAAGTTAAAGATCTTGGTTACAAATTATAGTTGGGAGAAATGAAAGCAGGAAAATTACAGGGAAATATTGAAAACATGAATAGGTATAATTGGACAAACCTAGGGAATAATTAGTTATTCACCTTCTCACTTTGCAATTTTCTACGTAGGTAGAGTTTAACCATCAAACGGATAGAAGGAGTAACAGATTTTTGCCTGTCCTTGTCAAGCCTTGAGAGAGCACGGCATTCAAGACGATGCAACTTCCAATCTGACTTCTGAAAAATGATTAAAACATACAATTAATATCAGGATAAGAATGCATAGTCACATACATCAGTATTTTACACATGTATTTGAACCTCAAAATTGCTGTCATCGGGACATATTAGTGGTCATATGATGACAATTTGTTCCAATGTATTAACTATTTATTTGTTAAAAAATTTGTTTTCCTAACGAAAGACAACAACAATTGGTAATGATAATATACAATACTCAATTTTTGGCACAGAATCCAGTTGATAAATTTAAACAGAAAATCCAAACACTACTCATGTACCCACACTTACAAATATTATGTTTAAAAAATCTAAATTGCATATATTCTTGCATAAAATATTATGAGGCAAAGATGAATGATAGTAACACGTGAACCACTGACAGATGAAACTGTTCAAGTTCAAAGACAATAAGTGAAACAAAATAATGCTACGAATGAACATGATGATGCATGCATATCAAAAAGAAAAAAAATTGATCATGATGATGCATGATGCACACCAATTATATACCTGGCATGTGCTTCCACAATACCACACAACCTGACAAGCCGAGCACCTTTTAAGGTTACTTGATTTCAAACATCCATCACATCTTGAGTCAACTGTAGAGTTGTTTGGCACAGAAACATAAGGCTCATGGCTTATAATCACCTCTCCTGCAATAATAAAAGCTGCATTAGATTAGGATAAAAATTAGTTATAGTATACCAATAATTGTTGTTATGGTCCACCAAAAAAATAAATAATTGTTATATGATGTCGCTCAAACTTGAAAAATCTGTAGCTGTGATACGTTTCTGGATTGAAAAGGCGAGACGCTATGGTGGCTAGTTTAGCAATTTGCAACAAAGATGAAATGATAAATGACCACATTACTAATTAGTGTTACAATAGGAGAATTTTAGGTAGTTAAAACTCTTTTTGTGTAGAAAGGCTCGCATAGTTTTGAAGATCGAGATTCCTTTCCTCATTTCGTGAACTCACTTTCTTTGTGATTTTTGTTTTGCCCTTTTATTTTCCTTTTTTGCATACCCTACACATACAGTGACTTTTAGCTTCTTTTTTAAAACAGTTCTACCTTAAAAGAAGTATTATAATTTAGAATGATGGCGGATTTGGGGTATAGTCAAGTGTCAAGTACGTTACCGGTTGGTTCACTGTCAAAAGAACTAAACTTGAAAAACATTTTGGATCAATAGGAAGAGGAGACCGGAGGGAGGAATCTATTGACAAAGTTCATGCCACGACAATCTATATAGAAGGGAAGTTTTGTTGATGCATTCCTGTTGAGAATGAAGAAGAAGAGAGAGAGCCTTTTCAACTGGTCCAGATCTATCATCACAGACCCTCAAATGTCTGAAGATCTTTTTCTTTACTTTATTTTATTCCTTTCTCAACTCCTGGTGCTGCTACTGTTCAACTCCATACTAACATTACTGGTTATTCTTATTCCAATTCCAATTCCTATCATCATCGTCGCAACTTGCGAGTTTGAGGAGGATAAGGTCGATTGATTTGATGGACTGAAAGGAGAAGGGGAAGGCCTAAAAGAAGATATGTTAAATTAGCAAGTATAGATAGATTTCCATATAGCTTTAATAGTTAGTATGGCCCTTGATAGAGCAAAATGGAGAAATACAATTTGGGTACCAGATCCCAAATAATTGGAATAATGGAATAAAGCTTCGTTGAGTTGAATTGAATCGTATAATAGTTCTCGCCCATTTTAAATCAATCAACAAGAATCATTCAAAGGATGTACAATCCTTTTTCTGTCAGAGCTTTGAATAAGCTCCATCTGTATGATAACTTAATCAAGAGGCCTGGGAGATTGCTTTTTCCCATGGTAATGTCCAATCGAATTGTATGATAAACTGGTCACATTATCACCAAGTAATTCAAAATCTATAATTAGTACCTAAAACCCATAAGAAACACCGTGTACAGGGCCAACAAAAATTATAGTATTAGAGTAAAATGAACTGAAAAACATGCCTAAAACGATCAGAAGTGGTTTTTTTTTTTTTAATTACCCTGTAATTTGCTGAAGCAGCTGCTTTTTAGAGCCTAACAAAGTAAAAAATTTAAACCAGTTTGATTGCTCAGAAAATGGCTCAAATAAGCACCTTCTTTTATTTAAATGGCTCAAATAGGCACCCTCTTTTATTTACTTTAATTCTTTCAAAGAACCAAACAGAGCCTTGGAATTTGTATTTTTATAACAAAGATGAAACAGCAGCTACTTAATGAAATTTGCCAGACAGAAAACAAAAACTGTTGAAACACGAGATTGACAATTCAATGTTGTGATAGTTACTTCTACAGATATTTAAGCCCTGTTTGGTTGCAAATAAAAATAAGAGTAAAAGTAGCTTGAAGCCATTCATTTTCTGTCGTTTGGCTCCTTGAGAAACCAAAAAAATATCAACTTATCCAGGTCAAATAACGGTAAAAGGCTTAATTGAATTAATTTGTTTCACTTTTTTCATAAACGAAGACAACGTGGAACAAAGTAGTATCAATTTTTCTTTTATTTTCTTTTCCACCAGTTTCTCAGCAACCAAACGGAATCAGTGAATCAATTGAATCCCAATTCCAGTGCATCACAATTAGAAGAGAGAGAGTTTTACAGAAAAAGAGAGAAAGCTTTGGAGAGAGAAAAAGAGAAACCTGGAGAGAAATCTCTGGTGGTGAAGAGACAACGTCCTTTCTCTGAAAGATTAGAAACAGTTAATCCACATTCCGCTAGGGCACTCTGCAAATCCTCCATGAGAAAGAAATCGAAGAGAACACACTCATAATCATATAGTTACCTCTAGAGTCTAGAATGTACGGCCAAACAGAATGAGTACATTAGGGCGTGTTTGGTTCCATTCTCTGAAAAACAGTTCTATAAAAATGCGTTTTTCATAAAAAATCCATTTCCACACAATTTTGTTTTTTAAAAATTTTCCACAATGGTTTTCCAAACACATCCAAAATCATTGGCAGCGGAAAAATCAAATCATTTGAATTAAGCTCAAAATCAGCTAAATAAAAATGAGATCATTAAGCTCGTCCGAATTCATAAGAACTGATTAGTTGAAAATGTCCATTGAACTTGTCGAATTGAGCTAAGATTATCGAACATTATTAAGACTGTTTATCGAACATAAGAACTAATTAGTTGAAAATGTCCTTTAAATTCGTTCGAGTGCACTCAAAAGATGAACTAATCAAATTTAAACTTTATTTTTGAACTTGTTAATTTATTGAGCTAAGTTTAAACAAAGTATTGAGACTGTTTACCAAACATTTAAATATATATATATATATATATATATATACAGAAGCGCTAATATAAGGTGCACCTGATGCTTCTGGCTGATAAGAGAATTCAATAATAAGGGGTATACGAAAGTAAGATAAAGGGAATGCTATCGAAGTCAGAAGGTATTTGCCTGGTATAACAGGAGCAAGGTTAATTTGAGCGGCTCCTCAAAGAGGGTTAAGAAGGATAATTAAAGCTTGCCAACTAGGGTAAGAAAGTGAATTTCCGCCCGCTTACTGGTTTAGGTAAATATCTAACCGAATGCCTTCCCCTTAGACGATCCGATCAAAGACCTGATGCTTCTTGCATCAGGTGTCCTCTTGTAAAGCTACTTGCAGTGCAAATTTTAGAAAACTGACCGTTGGATTAGATACTTCAATCATTTATGTCATGTCTGCCAAAAATTACAGTGATCCAACGGTTGATTTTTGAAATATGTAACTTTGAAAAACTGTGACTTTTTTGTTCTTTAAAATATTATCATATTTTCACAGTCAGTTTTATCATAAACCAACAGTTGGATCACTGTGATTTTTCGTAAGCATGACATACATGATTAGGATATCTAATCTAACGGTTAGTTTTCTAAAATCTGCACAGCAAGTGACTCTATAAGAGGGCACCTGATGCAAGATGGCATCAGGTGCACCTAATATTAGCACTTATATATATATATATATATATATAGTTGAAAATGATTCTAGTCATTTTTTTTCCTTAAAAAGGTCCATTAAGTTATAATCAACCACCAACAAATTTTACCAGTAGATTAATCAGCGCTTTCATTAATCAGTTTTAACTTTAAACTTTAGCAGTGTTTTGTAATTTTATTTTTCTTTTAAATTTGTTTTATATATATATAAAACAAGATATGAACATGTTTTACCAACACCTTCATTAGTAAATTTTAACTTTAGGCGTGTTTTGTGGTTGTATTTTTATTTTAAATTTGTTCTTTCATATAACAAAACATGATATAAATATAGTTTTTTTTTTATGGGTAATTTGGCCATAAGTCCCACATCTGGTGACTTCCATACGAAAAGTCCTCCCAAAAATTGTATTTTGAGAAAAATTATTTTACCATCTTTAGACAAAAATACCATGTTATTTATTTTTGCCTCATTCTTCTTTTAACAAAAGATATCCTTGTCACCTATAGAGAAAGTTGCAGAGAGAGGAGGGGAGGAAGGTCCAGATCACGATTCGCCAGATCTGGATTTGAGAGAGGGGTGACGAATCAACACCGCTGTCGTCGCGAAGCTTTATCTTCATTGATCAACATTACTGTAAAGCTTCATCTTTATCTATCAATGCCGCCGTAGTTTCTTATGTTCATCTTCATCTTCATTAATCAACGAATCAGCAGATTTGGATTTTTCTTTAGATTTGACGATGGAACCTAAATTTTTCTTCATATTTTTTTTTCAAATTTCGATTGTTTGTTCAACAATGGTTTTCATGATCTGCTGTTTATGAAAATTTTGGATAAAAATTTTGCGATTTGATGTCTTTGATCTGATCGAGTTGCGATCTGACGAATTGCGATTTGACGCTGGCTCTGATCGAGTTATGATCTGTTGTTGAACACAGTAAAAATAGTTTGTTAAATTTCGATTGTTTGTTCAACAATAATTTTCATGATCTGCTGTTGATCTGATCGAAACACAATGTGTTCAATGTGTTCACATATATTTTTACTGTATACGTGTTTATATATTTATACGCAATGCGTTCAATGTATTTTTACTGTGTTTTTACGGTGTATGTGTTTATATATATAAACACAATTTGATCATGATTTCACCAAAAAATGACAATAAAAATGCTAAAAATACTAAAAATGGATAGTAAAAATACTAAAAATTGACAATAAAAATGCTAAAAATGTGTTCATATATATTTTTACTATGTTTTTAGTATTTTTATTATGTATGTGTTTATATATATAAACATTGTGTTCACATATATTTGATCGGAACACAATGTGTTCACATATATTTTTACTGTGTATGTGTTTATAATTTGTTCAATTTGTTTTTACTGTGTTTTTAGTATTTTTAGTGTGTATGTGTTTATATATAATTAGATATAAACACAATTTAATCATGATTTCACCAATAATGGACTGTAAAAATACTAAATGGACAGTAAAAATACTAAAAATACAGTAAAAATACATTCAGGGGCAATTATGCCATTTTGAAAATTAATTTTAAAAATTAGGACTTTTTGCATGAAACAAATCTTAATTAGGACCTTAACAAGGCAACAAATTTTAAGATGACTTTTTGTATTAAACTTTTATAGAGCAGGATCTCTTACCAATTTCCCTATTAATTCTATATCCATAAGTCTCAAATATAAACATTTTATACTAGTAAGTCCAAAGGTCTTTTTGACATAGTAAATAGGCAAAAAAAAAAAAAAGGAAAGAAAATACCAGAAATCTCATAGTATAAATATGAATCTCGCTATATAAAGCTTTAAGGCCATCATCTCGAATGGCGTATGCCTATATCCATATGCAAAAACATTTTTTTGCATATGCATAGCAATTTTGGTATTCCAATGGGGATGGATAATGGATATTCAAAAAACGAAACACCTACTTTTGAGTGAAAGTGAAATCCATATTTGAATTTAAGTTTGTATCAATGCATTTCATTGCCATATCACCATATATTTTTCCCTTTTTTTTTTTTTTCCATTTACCCTTATTTTTAACTGTCCCGTCAGTATTTTTTCATATTTTCTCATTAAGGTATCAATGAGCTTGAACTAGATTGATATTTATATTATTTATTATTATTATTATTATTTAAAAAATAGTGTTGAAGATAATGGAATGATGGTTGATTGGTGAAAAAAAAAAAGTTTATGAGGAAATATGGGATTTGGAATGTAGAAAAAAAATGGTTGATAAAAAAAATGGATATGCCACCATTGAAGCACCTCTATTCATTTTCACTTTGGTGACCCAAAAAATGAATATATATATATAGATCATCAAATTTGCACTTCCTCATACTCTAAATACGAGAATTTTTGAAAAAAAAATATATTTTAAATCAATTATAAACTAATTTATTCAGAAGCTAAATGACAATAAGAGAGTAGTCCTTTTCTAATTAGGCTTTTAAAATTTTCAATTTGCTCTCTTTCATCTTAATAAATTAATTAATAATGTAAAATATTAAATTATTTAATCACAATAAATCATCTAATAATATTTGAACTAAAATCTAGCTTAAAATAAGGAAATGGTATTATAGACAATCTATTCTTATTAGTTGACTTCAAATTTAACTTGGAGGGACCTATCGATATAATATCTACCTACTATTGCTTGCTTTGTTTTGCAGCATCAATACTCTTGGAAAAATGATTGGGATGAGAGATAGTTGATAGTAGAAAAAGCATTGGGTAAGATATTTGTTTGGAGCAGATAGGTGAGTGTGATAATAGAGCGAAATAGAAGCAGAGGGAGATCAATTACGCAGAACAGGGAGAAGAGAAAGCATCCATTGAGGGTGGAGAGAGAGAGAGAGAGAGAGAGAGAGAGAGAGAGAGAGAGATTTGGACAATGAAACGTCCAGATATATGTAATACTGATCACAATTTAAATTATAAAAGAAAAACAAAACAAAACATTACCTATATTACACTTACTTAATCCGTAAGAGTTGTTATTCAAATATTAAATTATTTAATCACAATAAATCATCTAATAATATTTGAATAAAAATTAAGTTTAAAATAAGAAAATGGTATTATAAACAGTTCATTCTTATTAGTTGACTTCAAATTTAACTTGGAGGGACCTATCGGTATAAAATCTTATCCTTTAAACTTGGCGATAAAAAAGACCACAATCAGGTACGAATTGATCATTTTCCCTTAAATTATTGGAGTCTCATTTGAGGTGGTTGGTTAGCTCAACCAGCCAATTTCAAAACCCTTTATCGCTCCTACTAGCCTACTACACGGTAATATGAACGAGCTAATCTCCCAAACATCTTTGATTACTATCATCACAGGCGACTTACCCACCATCTGATTTCAATAAAAGCGCGATGTCCCCACTACAACGAATAGTATTTTATTGAGAGGCGACGGTTTTAAATGCGCCTGTGACGGGAAATACAATTTATGCATGTGATGATAAATCATTCAAATCGTTTCCTCCGTCCAAGACCTTTTATGTCTCTAGCCGCGGAACAACACAGCAGAAGTGCAAATCTCATGCCCTTCACGAGTTTCCTGCGCCTTCTTTCTTTACAAAACTCTCTTCCCTTTGCCTCAATACGTAATTCCCTCTCGTTTCTCTCTCTACATAAACTCATCTCTGCAAATAAAAAGCGGTTTGTTCTCTCTCTATCAGTAGCCGCAACAGGTATAATTGCCACTCATATTTATATATATAGAGAGAAGTTAATTTGTTTCTTTTTTGTTCAATTTTCCATCTGTTTGGTTGCTGAGAAAAATGAGGAAAGGAAATAAAATTAAATGATTAATGATATATGATCCTTATGTTTTATGCTGTTTTGGTTTCGCACAATATTGAAAACTCGCCACACTTACAGCTGAGAGGAGGCACTTGTTTACAAGTTTCGAGTTTTTAGTTTCTTTAACTTTTTCTTAATTTTCTCAGCAACCAAACGAAACATTAAAAAGATATCTGAGGGAGGGAATTTTGATATTGATTTGTTGTTCTGTTCAGCAATGGATTGCAGTTCGTCTTGTATGCTGGTTTTATGTGGAAAATCATCTGCCGAGACTGAATTTGCCAAATCTTTGAAGAACAATAACACTCTGAAACTGCCAGATGATGTCAAAGTTTCGATGCTTTTGCATTCAGAGATTGAGAAACTCCTCGAAGAGGAGTCTTTTCATGTTGACTCGTTCATGAATTCTCTTTTGACTACTAGCTTTGGTAGGTTTCTCATCTGGTCTCCGCGGTTGTCTTCAACTCACGATGTAGTTTCCCAGTAAGTATCTCAAGATATAATCGTTTATCTCATCATTGTATGTATTTTCAGATATTAATTCTGTTTTAGTTTTGGACAGAAATTTTTCTGAACTTCCAATTGGTGCCGTATGTGTTGCCAATGTTCAATTCAAAGGCCGAGGTTTGAAAGCTATTTAATTTAGCAGTTGTCGATGTGTTGTTACAGTTTGGAATCTAAAATGATTTATGCTTACATATTATGCATAGTTTTGCAGGACGGTCGAAAAATGTTTGGGAATCTCCGATTGGTTGTCTCCTATTTTCTTTTACCATACAAATGGAAGACGGGCGAATAGTGCCTCTTTTACAGTATGTGGTGTCTCTCGCTATAACAGAGGCGATAAAGGATGTCTGTGACGCAAATGTGAGTGTTTTATTTGAATGCAATGCCTTGCTAAGGGTGCATTGAAATAGAATCAAATAGCCTACTTGGTATATTGATGAATAATGTTCACTAACAGGCAGCATAAAATGAATTTATGCATGGTAGATCATCTATATTTATGCATGGTAGATCATGTATATTTATGTATCAATATAAGGGCCAACTGAACCATGCCTAAAAATTAAGGGGTTCATAATTACATAGCAGTTAACACAACTTTCTAAAACAAAATTGGGTTGTAGAACATAAGAAAAGTCCTGGAATATAGGTGTTATTTGGGAAGTCCCAAAAACTGGCCAGCCACGCATAGCATGACCGGTTTTAAAACGAGCATAGTTTGATTAAGTCTTTCTTTATTGTCTAAAGAGGCTCGAGACAACAATCAAAAGAGGTGTTTTTTCTGGCAAAAAGCTAACCAATGATACCTTGGTTTGCATTTAAACTTGGTAAGTCGTCTTGTTAAAAACAAGGTGGACCCAGTTCCTGGGAAATTCAAGCAGCCCCATACATTTATAAACTATGCATGATTACTTATATCAGAAAGTGGAAAAAGCATGAGTGACTGAATTTACAATTCAAAGGACGTGCATAGTGCTGGTGATAATTGTTGATATAATATTCAATCCATAGTATATTGTTTATCAAGATCAAGGCTTTATATTTTGATGATATCTTGAAATTTTAGATATTTAGTCTTGCTTTGAGTCTATGAAGTCCCAGTAGTTTATATTGATTTCTACCAGGACCAAGCTGAAACTAAAATTTAAAACCTTCATTGTGATTGTCAATTTTTCTTTATATAGAGAATGTTATATTATTATTATTATTATTATTTTTTTTCTACTTGGACCGTGCACTCTATTCATCATTATTATATTATAAATTAATTCATTGCTAGATGTTGAAGTTTTAGGCTTTGATATGTTCGTTTGGGGAACATCTTTTTCAGGGCTTACCGCATCTCGATGTTAAAATAAAGTGGCCAAATGATCTGTACTTAAATGGTCTTAAAGTTGGAGGCATTCTATGCACCTCAACATATAAATCGAAGAAGTTTAATGTCTGTGCTGGTAAATGGACTCGTCATTTGGGTGATGACATGCAATTTTCTTGTAACCAAACATGGTTCCACATACCTTTCTAGCTAGATTGTTTTCCTTTCAAAACACTTTTCTCTTTCCAAATATAGAATTCTAGTTGCTGTTGCTTACTTTCTTAAATCACGAACTAGTTCCCTATCATCCATATATCTTTGTAAAAAATCTTCCTTGAAATTTATCTACATAATTTGAGATACTAAATTATGTAATGTTCTTGCAGGTATAGGCCTGAATGTTGATAATGAGAAACCGACAACATGCTTGAATGCAGCACTGCGAGAATTGTCTTCTGTTGCTTATCAATTCAGAAGAGAAGATATTATTGCAGCCTTCTTTAATAAATTTGAGAATTTTTTTGACCTTTTTATAAATCGAGGTGAATTGATGTCCTATAATCATTTCAATGTCAAATATCTCCTTTCATTTTTCATATTGAAGTGGTTTTTTTCTCTATGTGTATTTATTAAATTAGACAAGATGCTCTGTTTGACCTATAGTTTCTCATGCTTAAACTAATGAGGTAAGCCCTCTTGGGTTTTTAATTGAAGTTTGGAATCCTTGTTCTCATTCCTTGTTGTTGGTGACATATTCTGCTGATTGTTAGGGCAAGTATTCAATGTGCATAAGGGGTGTTCCCCATTCTCAGCCAATAGGCCTAGAAATGTCAACACCCAGGGCTAACTGATTGGCTTACTATAAGCAACAGAACTAGCACTTTGCTTTGAATTTCAAAGAATCGAATGCCTTGGCTCATACCATATGAATCACTCCTTTTTTATGCCTTCAAAATTTTATTTTATGTTTAGTATTACAAAGGGAATTAGGGAAATACTCATGTTTTAAGCTTTACATTACTGAGGATCATTAACTAATTTTTGTTCTTCTACTTGAGTTTGCTTTATAAAACCTATCTTTGGATTTGTCTAATTATTAGACTTCTAGTTGCTACAAAGTGTTATCTTATTGATGGATTTGAAGAAAGGTCAGGTTATTAGTAATGCCATGTTGTATTTCATAAACTATATTCAATATAACAAAAATGCCTGATATCTTTTTGCTTTGTATCATGCAGGATTTGAAACTCTTGAGGAACTGTACTATAAAACATGGCTACATAGGTAACAAAGAGATCTGAACGATTCTATTTTATTTTATTTTTACATATAAATATCAGGGTTGGTTTTTTTTTTTGGAAGGGGGGGGAGGTTCTATAGTTAAAAGCAGAACGTTATAACCTATTGCCCTCCTCCAGCGCTGACATAACATGCAGTTGGGTTGAACTCCTGAGCACTTAAGCAAAGATAACTTGAGCCAGATTTCATCTTGGCTATAGCTTGTTGGTCACTCACATGCTTCTTGTATTATTTAATGTTACAACTTACAAGCAACCAATACTTTAAAAGCATAAGCATGATGCCATGATCTGAGAGATAATCATTTAAAACACTTGGAGGCCTAAAGACTTTACTTTGCTGTCTATTAGGACTATTATGAAGTGTTAAAAGATGATTGATCAAGACTTGAGAGTCTTCCAAGGGTTCTGTATCTTAGGAGTTGTTGATAAACATACTAACACTACTTCCATTGCTACACCCATATAGTTCATGGCCCTATCAATCTTAAAGACTTTAGGCGTATCAGCTTTGTCACTTCCAAAAGGCCGGGAATCCTCTTCGTCTGACCCAAACACACATTCATTGCTTCAATCCTCATAGCTAATGTATGTGGAAGAATTATAGGAAGATTGCACAACAAGGGTTTTGTGGTGGAAGTGAATTTGAGCCTATGACTGTTGATTTTTTACGCTATCCTTTAGAGGAAAAGAGGTTTGGATCTAAGTGGCATTCTTGGATTAATGGTTGCATGGCTTCCTCCAATTTTTGAAAGCTAATGGCATTGCTAGCAGTTTGTTCTCTACTTTTAAAGGTATTCATCAAAGAAACCCATTGTACCCTTTTTCCATTGCCCTTGTGCCTATCCTTAATTGGCTTATCAGTAGAACTGACAAAATTAACCTTATCAAAGGATTTTTTTTTTTTTTTAAAATAGTATGGAAGGGGTGTGGCTTTCCCACCTGCAATTTGCTTATGACAGCATTTTGTTTTATTGGAAGCCTCTAGTGAGTGCTTCACAAACCCTATACTATTTCTCTCCCTTTTGGAAGTCAACTCTGGTTGCAAGATAAGCCTGGATGAAAGTTTTGTTGTTGGCCTCTTGCAGGAGTTAAGATAGGCTTTGGGCCTTTCAAACGTTCTAGGGTGTAGAGTTCTTATCTGGCCTTTTGAGTACTTTGGTCTTCCTTTCAAAGGTGACCCTCTTGTCCTGAGTTAGGAAATCTTGTTATAGAAAAGGTTATCTAATGGCTAGATGCAATGGAGAAAGGGTGGGCACTAATCACTTCTCACTCATTAACTTGACCCTTGCTGATATTATGGTTTTCTTCCGTTTGATTTTCAAAATACCTGGTAAGGGGCCTAACAAGATCCGAAAGGGTTAAAGAATATTCTTTCCTTGGTCCTAGTGATTCATAAATGAATCAATAGATAAATTGGGCTTTGAATTGTGGCCCTATAAGGATTGCTGTTCTCGGGATTGTTAATGTCGTGTTCAGAAACAAAGCTCTAGTTACAAATCTTGAGAGTTTTTGTAGAACCAAATACTTTGGTATGCGGATATTCAAAGTAAATATGGTTTGCAGACTAATGTGTGGGATTTCAACATAATCAATACATACTCACAGATATTCCAAGAAGTTCATTACACGACTCTCATAATATATTCTTGGATGACCTTTGGTGAGGACATTGTTCTTCCAAACTGATGTTTTGCAGAGTGTTTCACCTCTTTCATTCTCCAAATGCATTTTTATAGCCAGTTCTGTTTTTAGATGAAATTTTAATTTCATTCATGATATCAACCCTGAACTTGAAAGCTTTCTTCTCTTCTTGATCTTTTCAAAGACATCTATTTGTTTTGTATCTCTCAGATGAAAGGATTCGGTTTTGCAATCCTTGAGCTTTTTTCACACGAAAGTTATTAAAGTCACTCACTTTTTTTTTACCATCCTTGAGTTGTACAACCCATCTTTATGTTTATATGCAAAATACTCAAGCCGTGTTGTTGAAATTCCATCAATATATATTATCTTGAAGTCATAGTTTAGTACATGATGTGTGTGATACATTTATCATCCTGTGCACTCATAATCTCAATAATGCTTTGGCTATGGAGTCATGACTTTGTCCTGCTTTATGCATGCAGTGGGCAGAGAGTTATCATACAGGAAAAGAATGAGGAACAATTGATGCAAAATGTGGTTACCATTCAGGTAAAATTGTTTTAAAGGATTGGTATGGATATGTGTACAGAACTACAGATACAAATGAAATTGTGTACCCACCATTTTATTTTATAGCATTGGTGAGGAAATGTCTATGGGCTGCTATCTAATCAATTCTGGTGATTCCATGGTTATTTGTTGATGTAAATTATCATGCTCCTATTCTTTTAAGCTTGCCCATTTTGTTTTCGGATTCACGATTTTATCATAGTAAGACCTCTTAACATATTCCTTGGGTATATCTTTTGAAAGAACACCGGGAAGAGTTCCATAGTGTGAAGAAGATACTGATGATGTCAAAACATCAGAAAATCATGTGATACATTTTTCAAGATGCATAAGGCATCAAATTCCGTATCATTGCATTTGATGCTGGGATGGTAAATAATTTATGTATTTTTATTTTACTGTTTTTTGTGCAAAAACTTCAGTTAAATGGGCTTCCTCTATTTCTTTTTTTAACTGCAGGGTTTGACAGCCTCGGGATATTTGTTAGCTATTGGTGACGACAATCAAATGTATGAGCTTCATCCAGATGGGAATAGGTATAATATTTGAGTGGTCATCTCTTGATAAATGAAAGTACTTATTGATAGATAATAATGGTTTTCATTTAACTCTGAAAATTTACAAGCTTTTTGCAACCCTGATTTGGCTGTGCTTATATTGGGGCCGTGAGGCCATGAGTTATTTCTGTGTAGTTTGGGCAGAGAGAGAGAGAGAGGAAAAAAAGATGTATGTTCTATATTGTCATTAGTGAGTTCCATTTAGAACCAAAAGATGTATGCTATAAACAAAGAGGCCCAAGGTCTATGAAAGCTGACAATGTGGTATCCTCTATTGATTTTAGCAAGATGAGAAAAAGTAAGTATATAAATAACTGAGTCAATGATACAAGTTTCCTCGTCAATCAGACCCAATCCCACCCAAAGAAAAGACTGCAAAAGGGACAATTTTCACAAAATGCAGCCCTTGACATCCCGAGCGTCACTAGAGGGTATCACGGCTTAGGTGTAACCTATAACAATACACATGCCCCCTCCCCAAGTCCCCAGCAAGGCCCCCAATGCTAAAAGAAAAGGAGACAATCAAATGGTGGAGAGAGTTGTGCAGTGAACGAACAGATACTCCACAAAATGAACAATGATTACATACATACTCACACACATATACATGTGTATGTACACATGAATGGACAGTATTCTCATGTTATTATGTATACACAAACAGTTGAACATTTATAGAAATTTGTGTGTGTGCGCAAACACGCAGACATGCGCTGCTCTCTCTCTCTCTCTCTCTCTCTCTCCTCGATATGTGTGAAGCATGTGTCAATACATGGTTAGTTATGGTATAGTTAGGCTCCACCACTTGTTTTTCTTCACCTGATAGGGGTGGCATTGCGTCAATACTCCATAGGGATGTGGCGTTGCGTCAATACTCCATAGGGATGTTATATATATATATATATATATATATATATATATATATAACGACTGGTAAACCTTCTATGAAGGTTTTTTAATTTACACGTATGAGACCTAAAATGGATGGTATTGGCTAGGTTTTCACCAAAGTGAGCCATATGAAAATGAATGGAAAGATTTGGAATTTTCCTTTTAGTTTGACTGCAATTTGATGGTCACCTTTCAGCAGACCTTTACTCTAGCCAGCCAATTTTAAATTCATTGGGAATTTCTCCTTCCATATGGATGCGCAAGTAGCACCATTCAAAAACATTTTGGCTTGACAAATTTTATTACCCTCTAATTTAACAGACCCCAAAATCCTGGTTTTTTATTTATCCCTTATCATACATGAAGGAACCTCATCTTGAATACATGCATTCAATTCTTCCCTAACTTTGTAGAAATACATGTGCCCAGAGATAATTTTGCAGTGTAAACCTATTACGACTGAAAATTCTTTTTCTTCACACCAAAAATTTTTATAATGCTAGTTTCCTCTCCTGATGATGTTATGGTATATGTATACCTATTAATGTATCTGGAAACTCTATCACATGCTTTGTTTTATCTGGAAACTTTATCAAATGTTTTGTTGTCTTTGGATAGTATATTACGTGCTTTCTCTATGGGAGATGACCATCTGAGATCTTTTGTCTTTTCTCAAAAACTTCTTCATGAATAAGAAGGTTAATTTTGGCATGAAACCATTATGGTTTTCTGAATTTAAGTTTCTTGTTTTTAAATTTTGTTTTGTCACTTTTTCCATAGTTCATGTTATGTGTTCATGAGTTTAACTTTGCTGTAATTCATGCAGCTATGCATGTCTTCTTTATTATATATATATATATATATATATATATATATATATATATAGGGACCAGTCCTCAATGTTTCCTCTAATTCTCAAAGTGTTAACATACTTGTACTCCTCATAATATTATGGACAATCAAACTATTAAACTCTCTTGTATTTCTTGATCCAGCTCTATGCAAAAGATCAAGCATTTACAATTGTTTGGTTTGCTTTTTAATTATTGATCATTGTTTGATGTATATCAGTAAGTGGTTATAAGCATAACTAAGGAAGCAGTTCAGTTGGTGGTCTGAATTGTGTTAATCAATTCAAGAGTGATGGGGACCGTGGAGTTGCTCTCATAGTTTTCTTGTTTTTCCTCAATTTAGTGTCTAGATTTGGTCCCACATTAGCTGGGTTTGTTTTCTTTTTCATTCCTCAATTTGGTGTATTGTTGTGGTCCCACATCAGCTGGATTTGTATTTGGAGATACTCATTTTAACCAATCAAGTCAAGTATCTCCTTCGAGATATCGGACATTAAAGATTTGGCACTTTCTGCACTTGACAACTTTAGTCTATATTCCTTTGATTTTCCTATTGCATACCTTTTCTTTTATGTGAATTTGTACCTCTGCATCAATTATTGACAGCTTCAGTATTGGTTGGCATGATTCAGAAGTCTTACCTCGAACCTTGTCCCATTGAAACCTCTTTTTAATAAAAAAGAGGTGTAAATATGATGGATCTCATGTTCTATCTCACATGGTGCATCTCACTTTCCAGTTAATTTTGGTTATTGTCTTCAACCTCAGTTCTATAGTTCTATTACCATCGTACCATATGGTTCACGTATCTTATTTTCGGTCATTGGCCTCTCATAGGTTTCCATTTCTGCTCTACTCCCCTGTTGCTTGTCTGACATGTTTTTCAATGCTACACCAAAATGTGATTTAACATGTTTTCATATTGAGCACATCATTGGGTATTATAAATGGTGTTTGGTTTTGATTTTTGGTGAAGACACTTTCTTCTTTTTTGTTTTTGTTTTATTTATTTATTTATTTGGTATTACCAGAAATGCTATAAAACACATACACTTATATTTACATACACACACATACATATTTAGAAATATTTATATATACATCCTTATACACTACTGGCAAAACTTCTTTTTTTTTTTTTTTATTAAAAAAAAAAAGAAAAAAGCACTCCTTCAATTAATTGCTTATCAACTCAAAATTATCTTAATAACAATGGCTGAAAAATTACGCTCTTCAAAACAGCCTCATAACAACTGAATACTGTTTTTTTTATTTTTTTTTCTCTGTGGTTTTACGTTCTGATTATATGGCCTATAAATACATCATTGCATTAACCTGATTATGATCTCAAATGTAAATAATTATAATATTCTTTTTCATGTGGCTACAGTTTTGACTTTTTCAAAGGACTGGTCAGGAGGAAACTGGACTGAAGAAGATTCCTAAGCACTATCCATTGGATGCAACAAGCATGCTGCACCATGTGCACAATGAGTTTTCTTATCCTTATCTGTTTTTTTGTTCTGTTCTGGTACATTAGTCAATATATTCGATCAATGATGTTTTTACATTTGTTCTTTTGAATGGGATCTGGGTTAGACTTGTATCCATGGAATAAAACATCTCCGACATGTTCGATATATCTCCGATATATTCGTATATCTGTGGGTATTGATACAATATTAAACTCGCATATCTTTACCGATATTTTGGTAAGTATCGGTCTAAGGTGGAGATTCTTTTGTATATAAGATTATTGATTTATTGATTTGTTATTTTGTAAATGTGTGTGTGTGTGTGTATGTGTATAGTTTCATTATTTTTGCAGAGTTACGCTTATAATTTCCATGTTTAATTAATAATATCCATCATATCTTTAAATTGATGTCGACGTTTTCGATATGATCGATATATTTGCGTTTTTTGATCATCAATATATCTCTCGATACCGATATTTAATTCCTTGCTTGTATCAAATTCACCTTTAGTCAATTAGCCCAGATTTGAACCGTATCTTTAACAAAATCCTTTATTAATGACAACTAACTTTTCACTCACATTTGCAAATTGGAAGCAAAATATTTTATCATGAATCTTTTAGAATATAGTCATGATTTTCCTAAATATTTCAAATCACTTGCAGAAGTTTTGTTCTCTTCTTTGCCAGCTACTAATTGATTAGGACACATGGTACTGTGATTGATTGGGCTTGACAGCCGGATGATTTTGTAAATGTAATTTAAAGGGTACTCTAAGAGCAGGTCCTTTATGCTTAGTTTCGTCAAGTTAACCGTGATTGATCGAGACCCCATTATGACCCCGGTGTCATAATGTCCCTGGTCCAATTGTGGCCATTTTGATGCAAATAGGACTTGAATTGCCTTTATCACTGTTGATTTTTTGAAACATGCAGGTCTTAGACAGATTCCTTTTGCAAGGAGAGGATTGATCAGGGTACTATTGCAGTCCAACACTCCGACACTGGTATGTCCTATGATTGTGGCCTAACTGCCCCTCCGTGTGCATGTGCGTGTGTTCTGATGACCTTGACAGGAATAAAATTGACCCACATGCACCGGCCTACATAATGAACTGAAGGCCTTTTTGGGAATTCTAATAATTGGATTAGGTTAGGTTCATTATCTTATTGCTATTTGGTTTTTAAATAAACAGGCTTTTTTGTTTGGAAAAAAAAAAAAAATGTCTTATTTTCTATATAAGGCTCAACAGATTTGTGTAGAAAATAAAGTTTCTCGCAGTGTTGAAATAAAAACCGACGAGATTCATCTCTAGCTGTCTAGATTTAGGTTTGCCAAACAGCCCTGAAAGTGAAACCATGGATACGTGGTTGGTGTGGACTATGGACACATCCCTTTTAGGGCTGGTAGGGGTCCATGAGGCACGCATTGTCTCTATCGAACATGGAATTATATTGAGGTTGAGTCGTCATCAGAAGGCTGCAAAAGAGTAAGGTGAGAGAAAACGTTTTTAAGTTCCAGTTGTGTCTTTTTATGAAGGAAATTCTGGTTTCATTTCCAAGTTTAGGGTCCCCCAATGTACCCTAACACATCAGCTTGCAGCTTTTGTCTCTGGTTAGCTTGTCTTGGGTGGGATGAATTTAGGTTCGCATGTACATTAGGACAACATACACTTCTGATTGCTCCAAGTATACGCTACATATGTGTTGCTTCATGCTGTATGGGGCCTGTGGACGTGGTAGAAAATGTTCGGTTCTTCGGTAATTGTCTCACTCGGTTGTTGTCCCGAGTAATGGACAAGTTAGACAACTGAATTAGGGGCTATTTACCAATTATGAAAATCTGGCCAATTGAAAATAAATTTAATTGGATTTTATTTCACCATTATTTAGTAAGTCTCTTTTTTCTACAAAACTGTTAGGCCTTTTGTATAGAAATAAAGGAATAAATTTTTTTCTTAAAAAAAAATCAACTATAAGTTGACTTATTTAAAAAACGTAAATGTAGTTTGATCTAATTTTTAGAATTTTCAAATAAACTTTCAGTCACAATGATGGTTTAAAATCAGGTTACAATAGCCTACATACTTTAAGGTAGGCGTCTTTCCGATTTTCAGGTCTGAACACTCATACGTCGAAAACTTTATCCCATAAAAGGTGAGACATACTTGATGCCATGAGGTTGACGAAGGCTGGTAGATTTAGTTTGAAGGGCATTAGTTATAGTTTTATATGAAGTAATGCTGAGAATTCTATAGACATTCCATTTAGTTTGAAGAATTCTAGCTGTAGTTATATATAGAAATGATAGGATTTTCGGCTACTCCGAGAAATTTTAAGGATGGGGGGCCGCTATTTTATGATGAGATCTCTTACTGTAGGTAGGCAGAAATCTCATAATTTAGTTTGAAGATCACCTAGTTGTAGTTATATATAGAGAGGAATTTTGTTTTGTTATTGACTTCACTTTGGGTTTTGTGGGATTCACATCTCTCACTGTCTCTCTCACTGTGAGTGAGTAATCTTAACAGGATTTTCACTTTTTATTATTATTTATATATTTAGAACTGTAGCAAAATAATTTTGGATCCTACTTTTGTTATGATTGATGGCAAAGTTATTTTCTCTTTTAACTCCACCTAGATATAAAGTTCAAATTTAAAAATTGTACGCATGGACCATAATCTCTTGGTTGGAAATAGAAAGGAAGATGAAGATTAGTCAATCAACCTTTTTCGTGATCACATGGCAAGCACACATGGTGGACCAAGGTGTGGAGAGAGAGAGAGAGAGAGAGAGTCAGTCAAATAAGGTTAGAAAGAGATGCAGTACGGTGGAATGTCATAGTCTCGCGGAAAAGAATCCCATTCACATTGCATAAATTGAAAAACGGATAGGCGATAAATCAACCTTTTTAATGTGTAAATATTAAGTTGCTAAGAGCAGGTTCAATGTATCAGTAAAAAACAAAATGTATCAGTGAAAAGAGGAGCCAATCTCATTTTTTGACTAAAAGTCTAATATTGTATGTTCAATGCATTAACCAAACATTTTCCAAAATGCATGGAGATTTGTGTAATTGTGTTGGGTTGTAAGGGAAGAGAAATATGAAGAGAGCTAAAAATAGCTCTTATGAAGCATCTCCAATGCTAAAAGTCATTTTTGATCCTTCAAAGCTATTTTTTCACTAGCTATAATAAAAACGGTTAGTCATTTGGCTAGAGGTGTTCCAATGCATAAGTGCTACTTTTTATCTCTTTCCTTACAACCACGCACAATCCCACATGCATTTTTTGCGCTTTTGAGATAATGGTTAGAGCTAAAAGTTTAGCCAAATTTGGAGAAATGTTTGATTAATGCATTGGAGTATGCAAGTATGGACTTTTAGCCAAAAAGTGGCTTTGGCTCTTCCTCTAGCTAATGCATTGGAGTAGCTTTAACAAACTCTATTTGTTCGTTTAGGAGAGAAAAGAAAAGGAAAGGAAAATATTAATGAGAAAGAAGAGAAAAAATGATGGTGTATTCTCTTGTTTGGGAGTTTAGGAGAAAAGAGTGATTTTTTTTTTCTTTATTTGGGAGTTGAAAGGCAAAAAAAAGGATTCATTAAGTGAATATTTTATCAATATATCCCTTTGTTAGGGAGTGAAGAGTTGAATGTCATTTTAAATTTCTTCTTTATTGTTTAATGAGTAATATGAAATTTTCATTAAACAAGTTTTATTTTATTTTCATTTCCTCCCACTTTGGATTAGAGAAAAAAGTGAAGTGTAAGAATTTTAAACCCTCTCACTTATCTCAACTTCTTTTTATTTCTCTTATAAAATTCATGTGCAAATAAAATTTGATCCCTTTAATTTTATTTTTTCACTTTTTTTTTTCAAATCATTACATCCAAACAGAGCATAAAAGTATTATAATTATGAAGCGATTAATGAATTGGATAATATAAACATAATAGCATAATTTTAATTCAAATTTAAAAGAAAAAGAAAAAGAAAAGAAATGTAGATAGTGAATGCCACATCAATTGTTTAAAGAATTTAATTATATAAAAAGAATAGGTGGACCACCATCTAGTAACTACCAAAATGATCATCGCTATTTTTACAGGATGAAGTCTACTTGAGTCAAAATTTATATGAAATTGCATTCAAATTATTTTTTTACATATTAAAATTTTTATAATAGATGCTAATACAATAAAAATTAGCAACACAGCTTTAATCAATCACTATATTACCCTTTAAATTGTTTATGATTGACTACTACTACCATCTCTTTAAATAAAATGATATTTTAAACTTTAAAAATAATCCAAACACGGACGGAATTCTAATGTAAAAGTTTTTCCTTTAAAAAAAGTAGTCATGCCCGTATCCCCACAATGATTTATTCCGTACGATTTGTAATAATTGGATATTGATTTTAAGAATAGGGTGAAGAAGGCACATGGTCAACATGGCTAGCTAGCGCACCTAATAATCGACAGTGTGTGTGTTTGTTTTGTTTTTGTTTTTGTTTTTTTTTTATGAGACAAGGCGTTGTTTGGTCTAAAAAAATTTTGGAGTATCTTTGCCTCATGAGGAATGGTTAGGGTACATGTAGGGCTCAATTAGGTGATTGCATACTTAAACATGGCACGGTCTGCAGTTGCATTAGCTGTGGTACACCAACTCTCATATCAATCATTGCTTTTACAGTTGATTCATATATTTTTTTATTAATATAATTTTGAATGAAAAGTACATTAAATTAACTTTTTTCTTTTTTTTTTCTTTCAGAAGATATAGACACGTTAATGAGCTTTATGGTTAATTGTTAATAGAGAGAACAATAAATGGATCAAAAATCTGATTTATGAAATTCAGAATCTCATTCCAAGAAATGAGGGACATGAACTTCTGAGGGTAAAGCTCATATTCAAAGTTAATGCCTTGTTTAATCCCGTGCAATAGAATAGTGATTTTGTTACTTAATGTGAAAAACAAAAAAAAAATAAAAATTTAACTCGCTTTCATATGGCCTAATATAAAGTGAGCAATGATCTTACAAACAGAAGGTTCAAATATTTGAAGAAGGAGATGAAGAGGAGGGAAGGCCCATTGGGCATGTGCAGTGGGAAGGAGCTTGGTTTGGGGATCAAGAGAATTTCATCCTATCTTTCTTTCTTCTTTTTTTTTTTTTTTTTTTTTGTTTCCCTAATTTTTTTCCCTGAAATTGCCTCCTATTTAATGGAAAAAAAAAATCAGCAAGGGCACGTTTAATATGTGGGAATTGATAAACAAAAATGGATTTGAACTCACTACCACATTTGGTTTATAATTTTAATAGGAATCCATATTTAGGTATGAAATTATGTGAGAATGAAATACTTATGTGCATGTCATTTTCCAGTTGGTATAAGTTTTAATGTTTCTCACTCTCAAGGAAATGAATTGGAAGAAATTGGATCAAATTAGTAACCTTCATTCCACACCCACTAGTCCATCGCCATTGCCTCCCACAACTACCTCCCATCACTACTGCCGCCACCCTCAGTGGCGGAACCAGGAAGAAATCTTGGGGGGGCCAAAGCCTTATAGGCTTTGAACTTTGAATATTGAGAGGGCCATGTAGTATATTTTTGGAATTTTTTAACCATAATATATATATATATATATATATATATATATATATATATAACACATGGATTTGAAAGAAGTCATGGGGGCCATGGCCCCCTTGGATTGCACTCAGTTCCGCCACTGGTCTCCCTTACTCTCAACATCACCAATCATTCATTGTCACTATTCATTCATCACCACCACTCGCTCACCATAAACCATCATCATACAATATCTTCAATCACTCATTTTTCATTTCCACCACCCATCACCATCATCTCCACCACCACCATATCACCAAGTCACCAACAACCATTACACAACAGCACCACCCACCCACCATTACTATTACCCACCATCCATTCATCATCAACCACTACTAATCACTTCTACTACCATCACTTACGTTTTATCTTCATCATCCATCACCCATCTATAGCAAGCACTATTACCTCCATTATTCCAATATGGTCTCTAATTTAATTATTCCTACTTTTAGTTGATATTTTATTTTCTAAATTAGGTAAATTTATAAATTAAAAACAATAATTATATATTAATCATAATAAAAAAAATTGAAAATATGTCGAATTTAATTTCATTCCTATACCAAATTAAGTTAAATCAAACATAAGATAAGAATGAAATATAATTTCTAGTATCCATGAGTCCTAACATAAGCTTTTTTATATCACACTGTCTAGAAATTCTTTTAACATAACAAATAGATAAAGAATTTGAAAATCTTAGGAATCTTATGGTATAAAATTAGACTTCACAGCATAAAACTCCAAACCCAAGTATTTTTGGATAATTTTTTCTAATTTTTTTTATATAATATTCATGATATATCTAAATGCTAATCTAAAAATGACCCTAAATATCTTATTAGAGTAATGCTAGATGGACCAAATCTTAAATCAAAATTTTCAAATTAAATATGTGTCAGAATAATACAATCTTGATTTCTGTGTATTTCAAAAATACATAAAAATAGAAAAAATATCTTACAGACACATCATTTGATTTAAAAATTTTGGTCCACTTAGTATTGCTATTAGACTCGGACCTGTTCTAAAAAAGTCGAGGCATTTCGAATTCTTTGTTGACATGGACAAAGTGAGGGAAAACCTCTGAAATTATTTCAATAATATTGAACTTTGACATATAAGAGTTCCGAATCGAATCTCTTTAAAAGGAAGATTTTTTGTCTCATGGTAGCCTATTTTTGTTCTTGGGTTAGCCATACACTTCACATGTTTCTAGCAATTCACATGACATTATCAAATGATACAAGTCTTGAATAAGAATCTACAATGCACCAGAACGCCCTTATTGACGATCGTTCATTCTGACAGCATCTAGGGTTCCTCAATTTTTTGTCTTATTAATGCAAATCTCATTCCAAAATTTGATAGCACTAGAACGCCCTTGTTGACGATCCTTCACTCCGACAGCATCTAGGGTTTCTCATTTTTCATCTTATTAATGCATATCTCATTCCAAAATTTGACATGCTAATTTTCCATCATGTCATTTCTGTGAACCAAATGACCCAGAATCACGCGGGATCACATGACATTGCGTACAACCTCGCAGTACATGATACCGCCCCTTCCGAGTTCACGAGGACCGGTTCCAAAATTCGATGATGATGAACGACCACCACGTGTAATCCATGTCAGTTTCTTCACATTTGACTGGTTTTTTGTCAAACTGTAAGAAAAAAAATCCTCCGCTTTATGGTACACGCTGTCACTGCTGCCTAACCTTTATCTCTTTCTTCACGAACAGTAACCGCTCAACACGTGTCTCTTTGAGGCCTTGCCAGTTCATACAATCCCTCACGTCTGCAAAGTTGCACAGTAATTCTAGCGATGTGCGAAATCATGTATTATTAAATAAAATATTAAATAGAAAAAGTTGGGTAGAGATAAATTTTTAAATAAATAACGAATAAAAAAATAATTAAGATGGAGAATGGAAATAAAGTTAGGTGGAATTCACTGTTTAAATAAAAAATTAATTATTTTTTAAGTACAAATTTTTAAACAAAAGTAATTAAGATGTAAGAGAAAATAGAAGTTATATTTCATATGTATAATTGATAGAAAATTTTAATTAATTAATCTGATCAATATGCTGCATCATTTTAAAATGGGGTTAGAACCAATCAGAATGAAAGAAATGAGATAATAAGTGTGAAAAGAGAATGAAAGAGAGAAAAAGTATGATAGTGTTAATGAGAGTGTTTCATCAATTTATTGCTATATATATATATATATATATATATATATATATATATATATATATATATATATAAAAATACACGTATTTCGGGTGCCAAGAAAAAAAAATTAATTGAGTATAAAAATTTGAATTTAACAAAAAAAAAATTTGCTAAAATGTTACTAAAATGTTAATGGGAAAAATGAAATATGGTAGTTATAAAGTTGAGTCCTATGAAAAATTCATACATACCCTTTTATTTTTATAAATATATCTTTTCAAATAACGGTAAATATTATTTTTGTAAATGATAATTATGGAAGGTAAGTGTGATGACACCAAACTCCAATATTGGCTTTATATATATATATGTACTACTAGGGACAGGATCCCTTGACACATAGTTTTACTCCTAATTTGACACGGTTTGTAAAATTCAGTATGAAATAAGTATTTTGAAAAATCAATCGTTGGATTAGATTTTTTCTTATATGCATTACATATGCCAAAAATCATATTGACCCAACTGTTGGTTTTTTAGAAAACCAACTATGATAGTTTTAGATAGTTTTTTACAGTTTATTTTAAAACTGTAATATTTTTTTTAAAAAGTAACCATTTGATCAATGTGATTTTTGGTATATATGATGTGTATAAGTACAATATCTAATCCAACGGTCGGTTTCTCAAAATACATGTTTCACGCTGGGTTTTACAAATCTCGTGTCAAAAGATGTGTCAGAATCACGTTGTCTTGATTTTTGTGCATTTTTGAAATGCACAAAAATCAAGACTGTATTATTCTGACACATCATTTGATTTGGTCCATCTAGCATTATTAATGGAAAATGCTAAATTGACCAAATCTTATACCAAAACTTTTAAATCAAATGACGTGTTAGAATAATACAGTCTTGATTTTTGTACATTTCAAAAATATATAAAAATCAAGACAATGTAATTCTGACATATTATTTGGTTTAAAAAATTTGGTCCACTTAGTATCAGTATAGATATTAATACTATTATATTCTATAACATCATGAGAAATTAATACTATATTTATACTATATTATACACTTTATATATAACAAAGAGAAATTAGGAATAGGGGCATTTCATTTCATGAGTTTTTTTTTTGAAATGATAATAACTTTAATGGCTCCACGCTTCCACGGAGGTGGATAGTTTTGTATATAAACTATCCCACAAGGTACAAATAAAATCATTTAATTTTCATAGAAATGCAAAATTGGCATGATGTTGTCCCCAAAGTATGCACGTAAGTTTATTTTCCATTCCATTAGCGTTGGAGTTATGCGAATGAATATTGTTGAGGTGGAGCCGTGGAGGAATGTTCGGATCTCTTGAAGGGAAGGATTCTATATCCTTTTATGAACATTGCTTTCAACTACAACTTCAATATGATTTGATTAATATTTTATATAAGCACTAACATTTATTATCTTAAACTAAACTCATTTATCAAATTTCACCCTAATTAATGGAAGTGGTAGCAGGGGCGGAACCAAGATTTTTTCTTGAGAAGGGCCAAAATTTTAATGTAGGAGAAATATTTTCTTTTTATATGAAAGTGGCGTGAAATAACTATTTTTATAATGTGTAAAATTGTAATTTTATTAAATATTAATACCAAAATTGCAATATCATAAAAATTCATACAAATTTATTTGGTGGTGATAGTATTCAACTCAAGGATTCGAAATGTTAAATAGTATTTCCATCCGAATTCAATGTAATCCATAAGAGTTTGTTAAAGTTCGTGATTTGTAGTTCAAAATAACTTATTTTAAAGTCATATTTTTCCTTAAAATTCAATTGAGTATAGCTCTCTAATTTTAAACCTTTTTTGGGTTATTATATATATGTTATATACGTGATTCAAGTTTGCTCAAAACAATTTTGTAAAAAATTAATTTTCCTCACTTTAATTGAGGAAGGTAAAAATATAAATGCATGATGTTTGTGTGAGCCCCTAGCCGAAATTCCTCTCTTTCCTTAACATTCCCTCTAATGTATTCTCTTTTTATTCTTTCTTTCTTATCTCTTTTCGATGGCAGCCTCAATCAATTTCCAAAATTTTAATTCTAATTTGTTCATTCAATTTTATTGTTATATCAAGGGTACCGGTTTTTAGAGTAGTTATGTAATATAAACAATATATAAAATAACATGAATGCGAATATAAGGTGCACCTAAAGTGACCTCAATAGGGCCAAATGTAAAGCATATTTTGAAAAATCGACCGTTAGATTAGATGAACTGTTTATCAATTTCATGTTTGCAAAAAATCACAGTAATCCAATGGTCGGTTTATAAAAAATTTACTAGGAAAAAATGGCAATATTTTGAAGAACAAAAATGCCACAATTTTTCACAGCGACATATGTCAAAAATCAACCGTTGGATAATTGTAAATTTTGGCGAATATGAAATTGTTAAGCAGTTCTTCTAATTTAACAGTCAATTTTTCAAAATATACTCTACATTTGGACCTATTGAGGTCATCTTATGCAACTTTATGTAAGGACATAATATATATATATATATATATATATATATATATATATATATATATATATATTGTATAGAAACCTTCCAAAAAGTCAGGGGGCCATGGCCTGCCTTCCCTTCTCTCTAGTTCCGCCCCTAAGTGGTAGAAAATATCTAAATAGAGAAAGGGACTTTTGCAAATTAAATACTCCCCATACGACTCCCAAGTCCTAAGTTAATAAATTTTGATTCGGTGACATTTCACCTGCCCTCTTTGGTTACATATGATGATTTTAACTAAAGTAAGCATGGGTCTTTTAGGTAATCATAGGATACGTATTTTGAAAAACTGATTGTACGATTAGATATTATTCTTATATATGTTATGTATACAAAAAATTACAGTGATTCAACAATAGTTGATTTCTAAAAAATATCATTGAGAAAAATTATGACCGTTGTGAAAGCTATTTAGAGGCTGTATTTTGAGATGTTGACACTGAATTACTGTGATTTTTGGCAAGCATGGTTTCCTTAAAAAGAGTATCTAATCCAACTGTCGATTTTTTCAAAAATGCATATCCCACAATTTGTTAAAAGAATCATGCTTCAAAGTTGGATCATTACCATATATATACACACATATATGATCTAGTCTACATATACTGATATAAGCTTACATCCACATAAAGTCCATAGATTATTGTGTGATGCATATTTTGAAAACCTTACCGCTGGATTAGATATTATACTTATAAATGTCATGTATGCTAAAAATTACAACGATCCAACTGTCGGTTTCTCATAGAAAAACTGTGACAGTTTTCAGTGGTCATAATTTTTCATAACTATATTTTAAAATTAGGACATTGGATCACCGTGACTTTAGGCGTGCACTGCTAGGAGTGGAAATCCCATGAACTCGTGATAGTGTTTATGGATCATGCCACA